>RJWM01014167.1:0-51215 GCA_004363535.1 Dasyprocta punctata | reverse complement strand
TTTTTTTTTTTTTTTTTTTTTTTTTTTTTTTTTTTTTTTTTTTTTTTTTTTTTTTTTTTTTTTTTTTTTTTTTTTTTTTTTTTTTTTTTTTTTTTTTTTTTTTTTTTTTTTTTTTTTTTTTTTTTTTTTTTTTTTTTTTTTTGCTTTTATGGGTATGCTTTGGTTTCTTCTGTGTTAAGCTCAATGTTCAGTGTTTCACTAACTTAAGCTCTCACCCTCTCTACCTGAAAACTTTACTACATATAGCAAAATGTGCAGTTGTAGCCCACAGATCTGATTCTGCAGCCTTGTCTGTGCTATTTAAACTCTCTGCACCTCAATATGCTGAGAACAGATGTGCCTAATTTTATCTACTCTGCTCTGTTGTGAGAATTAAATATGATCACTTCAATACTATGGTCATACTAACTAGTAACTTTCTACAGTAGACTTTGAATAAATATAATTCATGTTAATTTTTCTCCTCGTTACTTTTCTTTTCCAGGGGAGGTATTGCCCGATCTACAAGGAGAGGTGTTTTTCTGTTCTCCACATCCACCCTGGAGTCAGCAATGTCCTCAGTTCACCCTGGATGGAGGATTATTGCTTGCTAATTCAAAACTTTTGCAGCCTTGCTGTGAGGAAGGATCAACTAATATCACAGACTGGGCTGGGAGACTGCGGAGAGGAGTCCTGATGCGGATTATTCATGAGGTACAGCATAATCAGGGTCTGCAGACAGAGATAGGAGTGCTGGGAGCTGGTTCAATTAAAGAGCTGTGCAGTGAGCTGGGCTCTGCCTAGGACGGCTGAGATGATCCGCTCCTGGAAGTAGGGGATCCTCAGGGCCACTGGCCACCTATAGAGGCTGGAAGAGGAGGTTGTTGGGGTTAGGGAAGGCAGTGAAGGGAGTGGCAGCAAGGAGTGGAAAGGTTTTAACAGAAAGGGAAATAACTTGCTGAGCTTTATTAATTAGGAAAGGAAATCTTTTCCAAGCTTTCGAATGATGCAATCAAGTAGTAAAACCAAACGATGTTGTGAATGAAATTTCATGACCCCGCTCTTTTGCTGTCTCTTTTGAGAAGTTCTGGAGTTGTGAACAGGTCCATAGAGTGTGACTCCAACACTACAGGGCTTTCTGACTTTCAAGGGAATGCATGCTCAGCTAAAGCTCAGAATCGTAAAAGAGAAAGAAATTTTCTCTCTACCATCCAACTTATAGGTCAGCACTGTGAACACTTCAGTGATTTTGTGCTTGTTTTTATTTAGCTAAATAATCAGGAGCATCCAAATTTAAGAATAAAGGTTCCTGAGGTTTTCCACAATCTCATTCCATCAAGACTTACAGTTTTAACAAACCTCTCCTCATAACAAATTTAGTCACCAGGGTAAGTTTCATGGAAATTTTGTGTCACTGAATAATGATTTTTTTTCCCCAGAGAAATAAGTTCCAAAGTTCCTTTCTTAGCAAAACTCTGTTATGGAAAATCAGAAATGTCAGTGAAGCTTCATAATAAAAATCTTTAAAAAGTTAAGTTGGTTTTGTGTTTTGGTTTGGTTTTTTGAGACAGAATCTCCCTATGTAGTTCAGCCCAGCCTTGAACTTGTAGCCATCTTCCTGCCTGAGCCTCATCAATTCTGGGATTACAGGCATGCAATGCCACACACAGCTGAGAAGCTAAAATTTTAACAACGATGAATAACAAAATGACCATTCTATCTTTGAGTCATTTCTCTCTTAGGCAACCCTCCATTGCTGGATACAACTGCTTCAGATTCTGGCCACTGTGAATAGTTCCAAAATTTACATTGCTATTAAGAAGTATCCAACTATATCTCTTTTTTTAGGCATAATATCTAAGAAACAAAAGTCTCAAAAGATATAGTTCTTTTTAAAACACACTGAAATAGAAAGATCACTAAATAAACATACATATGTATATATATACAAAGGTGGCTGAATCTAGAATGTGTGATGCTGGGATTAAAGGTGTGTGATTACTAAATCAGTCCACTGAATGGTTTGCTATAGCTTTGGCTATGATTAAGAGCATGAGTGCTACACTAGCCCTAGGATGGGTAGCCTGCATACAATATAAGAAACAAAAAGCATATTGTCTCCCGCCACCACCTTGTTCCTTTGGCTACCTCGTGGGCACCATGAACTGTTCTTTGTGATGCCCCTCTGCCAAACCACTCGGCCTTAGAGCCAGCCAATTATGGACTGAAACCTCTACAACCTGTGGGCTAGGTAAACCTTTTTACCTTTAACTTTGAGTGTTGAGTACTTTCAGCCACAAGAAAAGTAACTAAGACTATATATATAGAGCGGGGAGGGGGAGTAAGAGAGAGAGAGAGAGAGAGAGAGAGAGAGAGAGAGAGAGGGAGACTGATCACTTCCTGAAGAGTTGCTTAAATGCTCTCAATTTCCCACCAAACTCATTGTGGATGTGTTGAAAGTCCCTTCCCTACCAATTCAATAAAGAACAGTAATGTTTTCAAAGAGCTATGAAGATTTGATGGGGAAAAGTTGTTTTATCTTGCCTTTCATTTTCATTTCCTTTACACTGGTACCTTTAACTATTATCCTTTTACTTAGCTGTTTTTCTTCATTTATAATTTTCTACTCAGGTCTTTTGCCTGTTGAGATTCTTGAATGTAAGTACTTTTCTAATTAATTTATAAGCGGTATTTGAGCACTAATGATATTTTCTTTTTGTGCTTTCATGGCAAATATTTATTAGGTTGTTTCACTTTAATTTTGTGCATGGAACCATGGAGGTTTAAAATACGCACGCATCCAGATTCTTCTCAAGTCTGCTGTGTAATTCCCCCTGAACTGTTAACACCCTCTCACCCCCAGGCCCCTTAAGTCCTTACCTCTATGTCCACTTATTATTAGGCCATTGTTTCGGCACATGGTAACAGTGGAGATCTCAGGGGAGCAAGACTTCACAGGCAGGAAAGAGCCTACATCCAGGGTAATAGTAAACAATTACAACAGAAACACAAACGGGCAACTGGCTTACTTTTTTTAGTCATGAGCAAAAGATTTTCCCCTTGTTTTCAGTAATACACACTGCCCAAAATTACTTCTGTATCATCTCACTTCTGGATTATTGCCCTCACTGCCAAAGTTTCTCTCTCCCACCTTTCCCACCTTTAATCATCTCTTCACATTAAAGCTAGGGTAATTCTTCTAGAGTCAGTATCTGACCTTTTCATTTTCCATTTAAAAATCAGCTTTCGTGTGCAAAATCATGGTAGAGCATACTGATCCCTGGTGTGTTGTCTCTGCCAGTGGCTCCATTTCTCCACCTTTCCAACCTCGTCTTCCATTTAGGCACTCAGGTGGGCAGGCTGTTGGAGACTTGGTGTCCTGGCTCATAATGTTGTATTTGAAATCCTCTACTCTATTTTCTTAGACCTAAACTAGGTAACTTCATGAGCAATTCCTTAAAACCAGACTCTGCTAAGTGACCCTGTTCTTTCTCTTTGTAGAACTCTGAACTGAAGGGTATTTTAAAAGATGTATTAAAACTAGGTTACTTGGGCTGGGGATATAGCTCAGTGGCATAAGTGCCTGCCTGGCATGTGCAAGGTGGTGAGTTCAATTCCAAGTATCAAATAAATAAATAAATTAATTAATTAATTAATTAAATTAAACTAGATGTATGTATTCTTCATTGGAGCATAAGTATCTGAGCATCAGGAATTTTTAAAATGGCTTTATTTTCTATTCTACTACCTCACATAGTTACAGCACACTTTGGGTACTCAATATAATGCAACTCACAAAAGTTGTCATTCATTTAATGCTTATCAGAGGACAATTAAAGACCCTCAGTAGCCACTTTCTTAGTTAACTCTAATCTATTGCTGAATTTTCTTTTGCGAAATGAGACTAGAGATCACTTTCCAAATAGAAATGAAGCTGAAAGTAGTATTGACTATGACTAATTCTGTAAATTGTGAGGAATTTTATATGCATGTTTCCATGTATGTGCATACATGTGCATGTGCAAGTGTGTAGCTGTAGTTAGTATCATAATTACTACTACGGGAATGACATTAAATCACTGAGCTATGTAATTTTAGAATACCAGACAAACCCAGGATATTGACTTTATACCACTGGTTTGTCAACTGTGTTTTAAGGAGCCTTAGTTCCCTTATATGTGCTTCAGCATCCTTTGTGGAAGGTATTAGAAAGGCAGAAGCAGATTAGGCAGGGTTTCTAGACCTTGGTTTTAGAAAAACCCCAGTTTTGACAATGTCGTATATTACATTTCATATATGGCTATTGCTTAATTTGATATTTGAAAACAGTCAATTGTTCTAATGCCTTCATGTCATAGGCAAAGAGACTATAGTCCAGAGAAGTCAGTGCCCATGCCCAGGGTCACAGAGCTTGTCAGCGTCACTCCTGAGCCAATGTTCTTTCCACTGCACAATTGTATCTTAAAAAGCTCCCCACTTTCTAGTCCCAGGAGATTTTCTGTACATGTTTTCACCCTGAAATAGTTTTGCAGCCCAAGATCACACAGACAGCATCTTAAAGTGGTAGGGCTGGGATGGGAGGGGGGTTTAGTTCAGCCACATCATGCCTGCCTGGCAAGGGTAAGGTCCTGAGTTCAATTCCCAGTTCCCCCCAAAACAAAACAAAACAAAATTGTGGTGGGGCTGCTGCTTAGTGCCAATTCATACCTTCATTTATGAATTTTGAAGCAACCCAAGCAGATTACTAATGCTGTCTTTTCCTTCAGCCACTCTTTCAAAGACTCCCAATCTCCTTGAGATATTCCAGGCATATGTCTTCTTGGCCAAGGGGCTATAAAATCAGCTCACTAACAAGGATTTCAGCAATAGCAATCTCTTCCACTTTGGTGGCTTGTTAATCAGCACATTTTCACGAATTGCTCAGTAATAGCTAAAAGATGATGTGGTTACCCTTAGAGTGCTCTGGAATTGTTGGAGATTGGTTTGCTGGATGAATGGGAAACATTCCTATTTGGAAGTCAAAGCAGTGAGTGGGTGCAGGAGCTGAGCATCACTGATATGCCGAGTCTGTTGTAGACAGCGGGAGTATGAAGCACATTTGATACCGTCACTGTCCATCAGAAACTTGAAAGACACACATGTCAGCACCAACAATTAAGAGAAACGCATGCAATTAAAAAGGGTTGTACACATTGATAACAAGAGTCACTGCTGTGTATTGTCAGGATGACGTTACACTGCAGATGAAAGATTAATTTTAAATATGAAGATTTATTCTACAGGGACACAAGAAAGGATGGCATTCCATGTATAAGAAATAGAGCTCTAAAAACATGAGCATTTATTATTCAGTGACTTGTGTTTTCCCAATACATAACTGTGTGTTAATAACTGTGTTTGTGACCGAGAACTAATGCCTGTCTTATTGTCTCAGTGAAGCAAAGGTAAGTGAGAAGTAAGTCAACAACTAAAATGCTGTGTTACATTTTCTTTATCTAGTCATTCATTCATGGGAACCGGAGGATGTTATGGTACATGAAGTAATTCAGACAGAGAAATTCTGCATGTTCCTTCTCATATGTAAATGTGAAAAGCTGGGCAATTGGAATGTATAACAGTGATTACTGTGAAATGTAAAAGAGAATGGAGTGAAAAGATGGGCAACTGGTGTCCAAGCACAATTAGGTAGAATCGACAAGATAAGCCCTAGCATTCTTCATTCAGTAAATCACAAAATCTGCTTATACTTTTCATGAATAACTAGGACAAAGGAACTCAGAGACTCTAAAAATAAAACAATAATAAAGAGATGGAAATATTACCTCCATTTTCTCAGTGAATATTGTACGCATGTATTAGGGTATCACACAGTGTCTCATAAATATGTGCAATGATTATGTGTTAACCTCAACCTTAAAAATTTTAAAGAGATGAAAATGTTAACTGTTCTGATGTGATCTTTACAGTTTATACATGTGGATTGACTTGTTACACTATATCTCATCAATTTGTGCAATCAAAATAGTAGTACAAATAAATAAAAATATGTATCAGTACTGCAGAAAGAAAAAGGAGTTAGAGAATATAAGAAAAATAATTTTGAATATAAGAATTTTACAAAAGTGTGACAAAGTCCTGGCAGGCAAGGCAACTAGAAAGGTAGACCATGGCCAGAGAATGGAGACTTTCATCTCACAGTGAGGTCTGAGGTTTCCATTCCAATGCCAGTTTGGACCTCCTGAAGGCTTCTAAGTTGGGGAATAGCATACTCTTATCTTGAGAAGAAATTAGTCTGAAATAAAGTCAACCAGGGCAGAGAATGGTAGTTCTAGAAAGAGTTAAGGAAGTTGTATTGGACAGAGTAAAGGAGTCACAATTTGGCCTTCAGCTGAGGAAAGGCAGAAAATAAATTAAAATCTTTGATCAAGGATAAATATCAACAACAAAAACCTCCCCCAAAGGGGTGGGAAACAAAGTAAAATATTTCAGTCCTTTTTTATGCTTAGTCCAATAATGCCAATCATAAGATTGGATGATATATAATGGACATAAATTAATTTCTCATGTTCCTGAAGCTCAGAAGGCCAAGATCAGAACAGCAGCATCTGGACAGAGCCTTCCTGTTACATCATCACATGGTGGAAAGAAGAGGGCCAGACAGGACAGGAGCAGCCAGACCTACCCTCCTCTAGGACATCCAACCCCATCCATTGGGGTAGAATCTCATAGCCTACCCATCCCTTAAAGTTCCCACCTCTTAATGATGTCTCCACGGTAATGAAATCCCAGGATTAATTTTGGAGAGGGTACACATTCAAACCCTAAAATAAAACAAGCAAAACAAAAACAAAAACCAAGGACATGTGAATCTGAAAGGCACTGGACATCGAATCATGGCTATAAACTCACAGGGAAACTTTGCAGTAATGAATTCTATAAACTCCTAACTCAGTGGGACTTGGCCCCCTCTCCTCCTCCCACCTTATTAAACACAAGATTAGACTTTTACACGCTTTGCAGTAAAACCAAGTCCTTGTGGTACTCACGGTACTTGTCAAAGAGTTTTAGCTGTCATTATTTCACACTTAATAGATGAAGTTGGGCAGGAGAGGGAAAGAGAGGGAAGGATTTGATTTACGGTTGCCCTTGTTCCAAAGTGTCCTTGACAATCTGTTTTAGGATGCTGCTCAAATCACCTCTGAAATGGCTGCCAAATACTCTACTTCAGGGCAAAAGCTCAGTTGGTTTTATGTGCTCCTGGATCAATGGCCTATTTCTCCAGACTGTAAAGTGGGTTTAAAGTTTGCTGGAAACTTAAGAAAGAAAAAAATAAGAAGTTCATTCGATGACTGGCTGCATAAAAGCCAACACCTGCTACTTGTATTTTTTTTTTTTTAATGCCTGGTTAGGGAAAATGTCAAGGGCTTTTCAAATTTGCATCAATTTGAATAAAACCATTGTCATACAGTTTGGAAAAAGTCAAAACACTTTGGGGGAAGTTAGAACAGATTTTTTTTTCCTTCCAGAGACTGGCATAAAATCAAAACCTCAGAGATTTTAATCTGCACTAATCTTGCTAGAATTGCCCAAGCCCAAACTTGCCAATTAAACTCATGTTCCAGAAGATAAAGCATTTGTGAAATTAGAGTATATAATTTGACAGATAAGGGTATCTCTTCACTTCATACATATTTTATCAGGAAGTGAAAGCATGCAAACTTACATTCCTGATAAAGTCACGAATATCAAGGAAAAGTGATCTTTTAATTTGTTTTTCAAGAGAAATCATATTGACTGAAAAACTATGTTCCATGATATGTTTTTCAGTAAAAAGAATGCTCTATATCTGCAAACTAAAACATTTTAAAAAGTGAACAATATACTTACAAATGGATTTCACATGAAAAGTTAAATTAGCAATTAAAGATTACACACAATTTTTTTCCTCTAAAAGATAAAATGAATCAGAATAAAAGCTTTCCAAAGAATCTCTCATCATTATTGGCTTGATTATTGGGCCTCTTGCAAACTTACAGTGTCTTGTTTATTCAAACATCAGAATCAAAATGCATGAGGAAGGGGTCCTTGAGTTTGCACTTCCATCCTTTAAGAAGTGTTAAATAATGTGCACAACACTAAAATGGTTATTTATATTGTTAAGGGTGATTAATAATGCACATCAAGATTTTTACAAGACTAAGACTCTTTTTCTCAGTGTGATGGACATAAGCCATTTGGGCTATATCTGACTCAAAAAACAAATTCAGTAAAAGATAGGCTGATAAGGTTTTTCAAACATTTTCTGGTGGACTTCTGGGTTATCTGCCCTGAAAAAGATAAGGGCTTAATCCAATCTGCTAGAGCCACACCTGAGCCACAGTGCTAGGCTGTGGGGCTCCCATTTGTAGGACTAGTAAGATAAAAAGCTTAGTGGTAGGGCTAGAGTCTTTTTGGGAAAGTAGATCATAGGGATGGAAGGAATTGCTAAATCCATCTCATCTTATTTTTTCCTGCTTTACTATAATCTAGAAATGAGATTTTTCCATGTGCTTGGAACAGTAGAGCCCAAGAAGGTTCAAAGCAAGCATAGCAAGCAGTTCAGGACCATTTTGTGCTGAGACCCATAAAGACCTCCTTTCCACCCTGAACCACCTCCTTTCCTAGCATGAAAATTTTTTGCTGGCTTTTATGTGCCAGGCATTGTGCCAAGGGCTGTGAGTTTATTATTCTACTTATGCACTTATGACACCATGCTCTCTATTACATTTGCAGAGACTGAGGCACAGGTAGTTACATAAGTGTACCCCTACATGATGGAGTTAGAATTTTACCATAAACAGCATCAATTTAAAAGTCTTGATTTTAATCACCAATCCCTACTGACTTTCTAATTCATATTATGATGCAAATTGACATTGGAATAGCACATCTGAAAGTCAGAGCCAAGTGTCCATCATATTTTGCCCTACTTTCTTGTTGTTTAAAACTTTAGTAACATTATATGAAGAATTCATGATTGCATAGTCTATTAGATTAAACTTAAATAAGAATGCATGATGTCTAATCTATTTCACATGACACAAGTAGAAAATATCAGAAAATACTATCATCTTTCTTTGCTAGCTTTAGTTCTCAACCCAATAGAGTTATTTATTTCACACTTGATCTTCCTGTTAATTTACTGTTGAACTCTCAGCACAGTGAGCAACTACATCCTCCTAGATCCTACATCGCTTATAGCTATATTTCTGATTGGTCTGTTTATTCTCCACTCTTGTTTCTCTGCATCTATCCCATGTACCCAAGCTAGTGTCTGGCCTGCTGAAACAATTTTAACTAAACAATGGATGAAACTAAGTTTTGATTCAGTTTACAGGGATGATAGAATTTGCATCAACTATCTTAGAGAGATGTTAAAAAAGCTTAAAGAGTTAAAATGTGATACAAAATAAGAGGCTCTTCATTTTCTTTCTCAGCCATATATAAGCTTGATTATTTGCAAAAAATCACACGCAAGAAAATGATTATTGTGAAAATTTTCCAAAGACATTTGGAAAAACTTGATTAGTTCACCCTTCAATGTGATAAATCCTGGTACTGAATATGAAAGGAAATAATAAGGATTTCTGGTTTCCAGAGATGCTAGATATGGCAAAATTAATAGACAGAAGAAATGCAGATTTCAAATAATTATTTTGAAGGACATCAGATCCACAACCCAGAATCCAGAATGAGGAATTAGGATATCTAATCAGATAGACAGATAGGGAATGTAGAGGCAAACATGTATATATGTATATATATATATATATATATATATATATATATATATATAATGCATTTTCCAATGGAAAATTTCCCTGAAGCTCATTGACAGTCATGGAAGACACAGTATCTCTATTACACATTTAAAAGACAAACAGTGTTGAAACACACCCTAGTACACACATTTAAGTGGGCATACAATCAAGGTTTAATCAATATCTCTATGACTCAAAAACCTTGGAACTTTCTACTGTGTCACATGATTAACTAATAGTAGCAACCCCTACTTCCCCCTCCAACAAGACCAAAGGTGTGGCCCCATGAGTTCAGGGAACAAGCTTTCCTGTGCTTTTGTGTGAATGATTAGAACATCCACAGGTGATAAAAAAAATTCCAACTCAAACTAATATACCAATAATAGAGAATTTACATATGAATATTGGAGTAGCATATAGGCTAACTCCTGAAAGGGCAAGAAGACAGGCAGATTTAATAAAACCCCATAACAGGAATTTAAATGCTAACATAGCTGCTTGCAAGTTTCCTAACCCTGCTACTTAGTTTCTCAATGCCAGCATCAGTGCCTCTCATCATGGACAGGACCATAGACAGCTCCCAAGCACTGGGCCTTTTGCTACCCAGTGGAAGTTCACTGTGACAAAAATCTAAGATTCAAAATCACAGAGAAGGACCACAGTTGCCTGACTGGGGCCCTGTGTCTGCCTCTGTATCAGTGAACAGAAGCTCAGAAATAAAATGGAAAAGGAAAACCCACTGGGCAGGAGGGGGAATGATCCATCACTGCCAGGCTGTCGATGTGTTGGGATAGAATGAGGCTGGCGGAGAATCCAGGCCGATTAAGTGAGAAATGCTTCTCAGATGCAGAACTTCAGTGTAGCCACAAATGCATCAGGATTCATTCCTCTTTTCCCCATTCATCTATTTTCTACCAAAAACTTTAGGGATTTGGCAACATGATTTCACTAACCATTTTGCTTAGCTGGTAAGTAAAAGTGAAATAAGTATTTCTATTTTATATTTATGAAATCAGTATTTAATCAAAGGCTCACTGGTTTGTGCTTATTCCAAGAGAAATTAACTGTCTATGTGCAATATATAACACAGGACAGAGTTGTAAGAATCATGAAGTTTTCATTTTTACTGAAAACAAGAAATTTCTGGATTTATAACATCTCTACTTAAAAGGTGCCTTAGTAGTATTTCAAAACAATATTTTCAACATATAGTTTTGCAATTATTGAGTTAGTCTGATTGGGTTACATGTTAAAGATCTACTGAATTGGGGTGTTTGTGCCTGTAACCTGAAATATAACAAGATGCTCATACAGTTTTTATGCACAACAAAGTTTGTTAACCTTTGTGCCAGTCAAGCATAACCTTGGGTCTTTGCTTCCTTTACTCGCATTGGTATATGTTGATTTTTCTTAAAGGCAACTTTAATAGATATGTTGGACCCTTAAAATGTGCATAGCCATTGTTCGATTTCACTTCTGGGAATCCTACCTAAGGAAAAGCTGTGAAATATAAAAAGTAAAGCTCTAAACACAGAGAGTAATAATTACCTCATAAGAAAGAAAAATAGATACCCTAAAGGCATAAAGAGAGACATGTAAATTTTGAATATTTATCTTAATCTATTGCTATTGAGTCATCACAGATGATTATGAAGCATGCATAGTAATTCAGCAAAATGATTAAATAAGTATATGAAATGAGAAAAAAATAGTATGCAAGCATACTCACAATTATGTACACCAAAGCTACAAAGTAACTTTATATCTGAGAAAAGACCAGAAAGAAATACATTGAAATGATAATGATAGTTCACTGAATCATGAACCATTTTTTGTTCTCCCCGCTTTTATTTACTTTTAAAATGTTTCATGATAGAGATGGCATTTTTAAAATAAAAAATTACATGCATCAATTTAAATAAAAAGAATGTTCTATTAAGTTAAAAAGAAATTTTATCAGTCAAATAGAAATTTCAAGACCATATTTACCTTCCCATTTGCCTCTGGTATATGAATGTTCTGAAATCACTCTTCTGTTGAGGCAGCTACCATGACAAGTGTCTCCCTAACTCTGACTTCATTTCCTGGGCCTGGGTTCCTGAATATCCCTTCTTGTGTCCTTACTTATCTTTTTCCAGACCACGATCTGCCCTAGTAGCCTCAGAAATCAAGCCGAGTTCCTTAAACCTGCTGCCACACTACAGATGAGCTGCTTGTATCTATCTCTGCCCAAGCATTTCACAGCTTTCTCCTGCATACCCAGTGCTATAGATCTGCTTGAAACAGAGCAGACATCCATGTCGTTCATTCCAAGGAATAACAACATGAGAGATGAAACAAGAACTTGGAAGCTAATCTCCTTTCTCACATCCACAAGGTACGACCTCTTGCTTGCATCATCTCCTTCATGCACCATATATCATTTTCCACCTAATGCAGTAGATTCTTCCTCTGCAGTTCCTGACCGATGAGTTCCCTAGTATACTTTTTTGTCCTGGGCATTTATGTGTTTATTTCTAACCTCAAATTACGTTAGCCTGCGTAATCACAGCAGCCTTCAGGTGACCATTGATTCTTATGCATTACCTTTCTGATCACATTTATTTATTTATTACATGATGCCCCCATTCTCCACTCTTATTCTCCTTTCTTTTCCAAAAAACAAAAAACCAAAAACCAAAAAAAGTGTTAGTTTTTGAGTTTTTAGTTTTTGAGTTTTAAGTTTTTGAGTTTTGTCTTTTTATGTGCACATGTTCAGGTAGACTGTGGACTTTTGTTGTGTACATTTAATTTATAAGATATTATGCTATGCACTTCATGTTGTTGCTTTATTTCTTCCACTCAGCATTCACGTTGGAAGGTGTATTTGGGTTTCTATGGACTCATTTGGCCTGTAGTTTCCAGAAGCTCCAAAGTGCCCAGCTTACAGAGTTTATTTAGTCTTCCTCCCATCATCAACAGCTTTGGCTTCACCCTAAGAGCTAAGTACTTTTAAAACATTGTGATTAATTGATGCTGTAAATCTTTTCTTTAAATTTTGTGGAAACAGAAGCTAAAAAAATACGTATCATCTGAAGGTGACAGAGAGTTTCTCGCTTCTAATTGGAAATAAACTAAGTTGAACGTTGAAACAAAATATTTCCTTGTTTTGGGGGAAGCAAAATGATAAACTCTTAGTTATAAAATTTTCTTCTTTTATCAAGGATTAGGAAAGATGAACTGATAATTAACCTGATTTGCAATATGTGTCCCTCCTGGTCACATAGAATAGGTACTTCTTAGCAGGAGTTAGACTTTGGAGATGAAGTTACTCTTTTGGACCAAATGGTGGTTTCTTTCTGTGCAATTTAGTTGAAATTTACAACTTATAATTTGTAATTTAGATGAAGTTTATAATTACTCTTTTGTTTTGTGAGTTTGTTTACAGTCAATGTCAACCTGAAGCCATAAAAATTTCAGTAAGGATCTGTATATCTGGGCTTTATTCTTTCACCCAAAATAATTTATTTTTGCCCCTGTACTTGTATAAGAGCTGGTTTATGATAAGCAATAAAACAAGATTTTGCTCTCAAGAGGCTTACAATTTTTGTCCTGCCCTGGAAGAGTGAGTGAGAAAAGTTCCTGCTTTTGATTGGTTCTTATCTAAATACACCTGGCCTTGATTTTCTATATATAATGTTATCATTTATAAAGTGTTTAATTATGGAAATTCTAATTGCTTAGCTGGGGGAAATGTTACATGTCAAATATATTAGTAGCAACTGATATACTTGAGTGAAATTTTTCTTAAAGAAATTATCTAGAAGAATGCATAGTGGTTGATTACTTAACTATGATGTAGTAAAATCATTAATATCCACATTTCTCAATGGAAACCCCTCAAAGTAATTTTAGAAAGGGCAAAATGAAGATAAGAATACAATCCCCTCTTTAGTAGCTAACGAAGTAGCCACAAAAATAAATTCAAAATATAAGGAAAGACTGAAATAAAGTATATTAAAAAGACACATGGGTATCTCTTCTAATTTACAGATAGATGTGTATTTCTCTAAACTAGAGGTCAAAGTTTGAAAGACAGTCCATGACCCTTTATTATTATTAGGATCAAGGCACAAATGCTGGCTGAAAAAAGAGAAGATAACAAATCTTCACAGAGATCCCAGAGAATGCCGGTAAATGAAGGCACAGAGAAAAGCAGGAAGACATGCCAACTTAATCAGCAATGATTTTGCTTGAAGCAACTATGTAGGAGCCATCTGGAAGAGGGAAGAAAAGCAGGTACACATAAAACTTGATTCCAGGGCTTCATTGTGAACCTGTAAATCTGTTTGACACTCAAACTGGAGGAATGCACGACCCTGGGCCAGAGGATACTGGCTGCAGAATGGTTGAGGCTATTAATTCAAATGTGAACAATTGACTTTCTTAGTCCTTTGTCTGCTGCTAGCTTTCGCAGTTGCAGAGAGAAAATAACACTCAGAAGACATTGTCTTCTCCAAGCTTCAAACATGTACAATGGAAGTGCTTTGGGCTTACGCACATATTCTGAAATGAAGTTGATAATGTTGATAAGATGCAGCAAGCTAAACACCCAAATATTATCACCATTACTCTAGGAAATAGAAAGCAATCAGATAATGGGCTCTTGTAAATATACAATCTCTACAAAAATGAAAAAGCTCAGAAGATAAATCTTAAATACTGAATGAAAAAGAGAAACTGATGATGCAATAGAAGGAAGTTTAAAAAGTGAGTAATGATAAATTTGAAAAAATTTAAAATGACATAAAAGCACCACATAGATGACAGCGACATTTGCAGTAATCAGAGCAACACTAAAAAATAATGAAGCAGTGATTGAACGTATAACCATGGTTGGGATATCAGACTAAAAAGAAATCATACACAGAAGCCAGGAAAAGTAATGGGAAATACTTTTTGTAAAAGACGAAAATGGAATGTGAAATACATTTGGAAGTATGTTTCAAAATGACAATTTCTATTAAGTAAAAAATAATTCAGAATGACCTACTAAGTGTGCCAAAGCATAAGGCTCATGTGGATGGGTGAGGATTTTAATGAAGCAAATGGAGATTCATTGTCTCCATCTTCCTGGGAAGTTGTAGTGTATATGCAGAGTTCAGAAATGAGTACTGCAGAAGATGCCCTTAGAATAATATGAGGAAGTATGGCCTCCTTTCTTTCTAGAGGCCTTATGGGTTACATGGGAACTGTCCTTTCAGGGGATGACACAATAGAAGGCAATGAACTGGAAGCATACTGTGGAATTGCACTCTAAGGACCTTGTCAAGGTGGCCTGAAGATACTGACCCAGTCACATAGATCTGTAAAATTTTGAGTTATTTTCCACAGTTAAATCTGGACATTACGAAGACTAAATAGCTGAACCCTACTAAAATTACTGTGGAAAACAGCAAAATCAGACATCAGAAGCTTCTGAACACATCATTTCCCTCTCTCTCTCTCTTTCTCTCTCTCTCTGTTTTCTGTCTCAATTTCAATCGTAAGTTTCATTGATGTCTCATTGGAAAGCCATCTCTAGAGTTTCATGGTAGGAACTTCAGGGAAATGGTAAGTATTCTAACTATTATAGGTTAAACTGTGTTTCCCAGAAATTCAAACGCTGAAGTCTTAACCTCCAATACCTCAGAATATAACTGTGTTTGGAGATAGAGATCTTAAGTATGTGACATATTAAAATGAGGTAATTAAGGCAGTTGTTAATCCAATGTGCTTGTTATCCTTATAAAAAAGAAGAAATTTGGACACATAAGAAGAGAACACTCTGTAAAGAAGGTACCCATGCAAATAGAGGCCTCAGAAGCCAAATATGCTAATGCTGGGATCCTGGACTTCCAGAACGGTGATTAAACAACCATTGTTCAAGCACATTGTAAGTGATATTTGTTATGGCAGCCCTGGTGAATTAATGCCATAATTAAAAGAGAAGGTACAAATTATGTTAGTCCATTTGTGTTGCTGTAACAAAATACTTGTGTCTGGGTAATTTATAAAGGACAGAAATGCACTTCCTGATGAATTAGAGGCTGGGAAACCAAAGGACGAAGCAGGGGCAGATTTGGTCCCTGGCAAGGGTCTCATCTTTACTTCCAAGATTCCTCCTTGAATCCTGCCAGCTCTGAAAAGGAGGAATGTTGTTCCTCATAAGGCAGAAAAGCAGAAATAGTGAGCTCACCCTCCATTGTCCTCATGGTTTAAGAACCTCTTGGTAGCACCCTCACCACCACACCAACACTGTTGCCCTGGTGATTGCATCCTCAACACACCATTATTTTTAAGGGAAAACATTTATTCAAGCCATAGCACTGTCTTAGAAGTATTCATAGAAGCAAACATTTGTAGAACATTGTGCTACACTCTCTGCAGTGCCCTAAGCCTTGTATTCATTGGTTCACTCAGTTTTTACAACAACTCTCAGAGGAGTATGAAATGAATTGACATTGGCAAAATTCTCAGGCAACTGCCTCCATAAAATCAATATTCAGCTGGACATTGTTGGACATGCTGCTAATTCCAGCTATTTGGGTGAGTGAGGCTGAGGTGGAAGAATTACTTGAATCCATGAGGTCAAGACCAGGCTGGTCAAGATAGTGAGACACCATCTCACACGGAAAGAAAAAAGAGAGATTTGATTAAATAGAAAATTTTGCCCATGACAGTTTTTGTATGGTAGAGGCAGGGGGCAAAGGCCCACAAAGATGAAGGCATTTGTGTTCGTTTTCATGAGTGTACAGGTCAACACATGTATCCACACCCCCAGACACAGTTGAGATAAATACTGACTACCAGGGCAGACTAGATAGTTCAACAAGATAGAGGTAGCATGGTAGGGTAATGGACATCAACAGTGGACACTGCAGTGTGGTCAGATGACTCTGGGCCTTATAACATTGAGAGTCATCCCTGGATACACTCACTATGGCGTGTTAGTGGAGAATTTTCAAAGGCACTGAAGGGATGCTCATTAAACTCATCCATAGAGATACAAGTTAATTTTCAGTTGATCCTGGATTATTGAGTAACTCACTTATCTTTCTGAATGTCTTAGTGAACACATGGGTTATGTCTTTTTCCACTCTTAACTAAACAGAAGCATTAAGTCATAGACCACAGCCTAATGTTGGTCAGAGGTTCTCTCTTTAAGAACCTGACTTTTCAGGGAGAGAAGGAGGCAAGAATTTCATAGTGTCACAGTGATTTTTTTTAAAGACATGAGTCCAGAGCATGAATATGTATTAAATTTTTGGGATCCATGACTTATTTTAAGAGGATTAAGCTACCTTCTTGGTTTTGCCTGATATTTCCCCAAAAGTACCCATATTAGCTTGAAGAACTATCATATTATCTGACATTTCTTTCATCATTCCAGAAATGTACACTGGGAAGGACAGAGCCACCAGCCCTCCTCTGCCCTACCAAGATACTTACAACACAAGATAGTACAAAGACAGTTAACAGAGATGGCTCATAACTCACATGTGAAGACCAACACCATTGGCAGTTTGTTCCTTTTTGAGTTAAAAGCAACATCCTAACCTCACACTATCGAGAAGCTAGAAAGTAAACAGAAGTGAGAGCAAACAGGAAGAAGAAGCTGTGTGGTAGCAAAATAGTATGTCTCACCTAATTCCAGGAGATTCTTCAAGTCAGCTATGGGTCACCACCTGTTCCTAGCAGATGCCAGCATCATTAATCTGTCAAGACTTGCCAATTCATTCTCCATTACCCTCAGTGCTCCTAGCAGGAAAACAGTATGGCTTCTCTCATGACTATTTTCTTTCTGTCTGATGCAAATAGCATCTTGAAATTTCCCCAGAATCACATTTTGTCACCTTCCCCTCAGCACTTGGGTAGTCAAGTTAGTTGGATGCCAACAGTAGAGTATGCTTTTGGACAAATGGAATAGGTAGACACTGTAGATATTTGTGTGTTGCCCAGCTTGCTCCTGCAGGCTATGGATACTCTGTTACACTTATATAAGCAAGATAGATAAATATACTACTAATTTCTGTTACTTCTTCCAAAAGAACAGTAAAAAAAGAACAGTTTGTGTGTTCATTGTTTGCTTGATCATTTCTTCATGCCTAGTCTTGCAATCTAACAACTACTTTGAAGACAATAGTAAATAATATATTAAACCGTGTTAATCTCCTATTATTTTGTTTTGAAACTCTGCATTTTCTCTTTTATTCTTCTATTGTTTTTAAAATAAAAAAAGAATGAATATGTATTTGTGAATGTGTGTGCATGCATGTGTGTGTGTGCCTGTGTTTGTGGAATAACTTTAAGGAAAATACAAAATTATAGGAAGAACTGAAAGTCTCATTTAGGATTTAAGAATCTACCTAGAGCACAGATCATAACACAGAATAACAAAAAACATGGAGGAAAGTTCCGTGTCACGCGAAAGTCACTAGAGAATGCAAGGCTTCTTGGTTCCACAATAGCTTTGTAGCGTGGAAGCCAAGTATCCTAGAAAGTCACTGATTTTCAAAGAGTAGTGAGAAGTGATCAGGAAAGTAACTGGCATGCAAAACAGAGAAGAGGAATGTGGGTGTGATTTGTCTTGAACATATGCCAAAAAACTTCAACTCTGGTTGTGTCTGTGGTGCAGAGGATGGAACAGGAAGAAACAGACTCACATTCTGTAATTAACCTAAGATATTGAAGTACTAGTGATAATGCTGCATTGTTTATTTCACTCAGGTTGGAATGTGATTATAGGTGCTTTCCTAGTTAGTGGTGGGTTTTAGTTTGCATGTTTATTTTACTTTTGGTACATGCACATGTAGAACAATTGCAGTCTCATGTTTGGCCTTAAGCCCATAGTACTTTAGGTGTCTACCCAAGACAATTGCCCAAGCCACCGGTGAAATAATTGAGTTAAACTACTTATTGGTTTTGTTTACATGTTCTGAAGATATGTATTGATCACATAAAACAGGTACCAATTTGTTAGGGGCATTTCTGAAATGACAGATCTGCATTGTCTCCTAATTAGAAGGAGTGATAAGAATATGAAAAAAGAATAATGAGATTTGCTTAATAGTTATACATGCCAGGTGCTTAAAATAATCAGTGTGTAGTTGCTCCTATAAAGCCCACCATGATCCCATGAGAAAATCACTGCTATTACAGTTCCCAGTAACAGATGAAGAAAATGGTATTTAGAGAAACTACACAATGTTGCCGGACTTTAGTCCAAGGTAACCTTGCTCTGATGTCTCTTGTTCTCAGTGATCAAGTGTGCCCTTGCTTTTTTCCTGGCATGCACATGAAGTTACATGTTTTACCTGGCATGAACATAAAATTATATGTGAATCCTTAAGGCATACTGGACAAAATAGAAGAGTTTGTTTTCATGCTTTACCTCCAACCAGTTTTGCACATGTTGGTAGAAAGAAGCCATGAACCCATACTACTTCTGTGACAAAGGTATCACATACTACTCAGGAGTCCTCATTCAGTTCCTCATTCATCCACCTATCCATTGTTATTCCTGGTATGACTTCATGCAAATATTTTTTTTAATAGAATGCAGAAGTTTAAACAATAGAACACAGCACCTCAAACATATTAAGTTGCCAACTATGACAATTGGCGGGACCATGGGTAACATGTTGAATCATACAAAATTCATTTCTTTCTTTCCCCATAATACAATACTAATATACAGTGTGAAAATTGATTCTAGGTCTTGGAGAGGAAGCTAAGCCTTCTGTTCTAATTACTACATTATTCTTGTTGATTATTTGTGATAACTAGACATGTGACCAAACTCTGGACAACTAGCCTTCAGGAGAAGTTGTTGTAAGATTTAGCATTTGCTTCATTTTTAAAAGAGAGGATTGTAGGCAAGGAATTTGTCTGTCTCCCACTAGGGACAAAGACAATGTGCATAATTTGAGTCTCCTGCAGCCATGTCATGGTGGTGAAGGAATCACCTGGTCATCAAATTGTTACTGAGGATGGCAGAGTAGAGAGGATGAAACTGCCTGAGTCATTTTTGTCATTGGCGACTGCCTAAATTCTCTGGACATAAAGTCATTTGAGATACCATGTGAACTTCTTCCTAAACTAGGGCCAGGTTTTCTGTCTCTTGGTGCTCAAAGCATCTGGACTATTTGTTCTTGCCTCTGGAAGTTCCCATGGACATCTTTTCTGTGGGTAGTTATTGAAACAGGGCTTCTTTACTTTTTTATGACCTGTGCATTCATCAGTTTCTCCTTACTGTGATGAAATATCTGAGGCAGGCCTGTTGTGAAGAGAGAGAGCTCACAGCTTGCAGATTCAAAACTGAAGATCGGGCAGCCCATTGTTTAGCCTGTGGTGAGTGGTGGATGACATCACATCGTGGTGGGGGGTTGCAGGAGAAGTAAGTCTCATCTCGCGTCAGAAAGCAGACCAACAGAGAGGGGTATATGTGTTCTTCCCCTAAGAAACTCCTCCCAAGAACTACCAAAGTTGATAAGGACAACCTTAGCCCTTTTGTAGGAAGCACTTTAAATGATCCAAGGATCTTCCACCACGTTGCCTCTCTTAAATTCCACCACCTACAAATAGCGCCACTCTGAGGATAAAGCTTTTAAGTGTGTGGGCAACTAGGATCCCTTTAAAAATACAACATTTGAAAATTTTTCAATAACTTTATTGCATTAAACACAAGGAATTACAAATAAAACCAATTATCTTGAGTTCTAGTTATGAAGCACTAAAAATAACAACAAAATCATGATATAGGAATAGCTGCGCCTATGTGTTAATATATTAAAAAATATGAGTCACTAAAGAATTTAATGACATCTGTACTGTAACAGTTTGGCAATTTTTGAAACAGCTATCATGTAATGAAAAGAATCCGATTGTCAATGGCGATAAAGCCATAGCTTTTCTTATACTATTGTTTGTGGTCTATAGCGTTTCTTGGGCCCAGGATTAAGGGCACTGAAGTAAAGAGAAGGCAAAAAATGTTCAATTTCATGTTCTTCTAGAGTTCCTGCAAATAGCCTTTCTTCCGTAAGTCTTTCACCCCAGATCCTTCTCAGTGGCAGCCTCAGATTTGTTTTCCTTATCTGGTGTGGTTTTTATCTTGAATTTGAACATGAATATTTTGTCCTTCATCTCTGAGACTCACGGTGATACTACCTTCTTAAAGTTCTGGAAAGAAATCACACACACACACACACACACACACACACACACACACACACAGAGAGAGAGAGAGAGAGAGAGGGAGGGAGAGAGTTCAGTGTTTGGAGATTTTTTTGTCTCGGTCCTTTGAGCTACTGAGTTTACAATGAATGTATAGTTGTTGAGGTGAATATTTACTCTGGAGATGGAAACTTAAAGGTCTGCACTTTCTTTTTTGAAGACTGAAAATATTTGAGGATGGTACATAGACATTTTTCATTAGTACTCCTATGCAGGAGTTAAACACGAATTCAGTCACATGTCACTGAAATTCAGGAGCTCTCTGTTCAGCCACTTTCCTTCTCTGGCTTCAGTATTCTCTAAAATGTTTTTGGTGCTATCTAGGATAGGCTGGCAGCAGGCTATGCAACTTGATTAAATACAAACATGCAGAGATTATAGAAAGAAACACACAATGCTCTTAGCAGGGTGAGATGTATAGGAAGAGATAAAGAATGGTTTTCTTAAACTTTTTATTGCGCTTTTAAATGTAATATTATGAGATTGCATTAGTTTATAATATTATAAACAACTTTTTTTAAAAGTGCAATGTTCTCCCCAAGCATATTTAACTCTGGCAGGAGAGACCAGTTGCACCCATAACCTAGAAAAATTCCCTTAGCACTTCTACTTTTTTCTCTTCATGAGGAAGACTAACAGCCCCAGAGGGCTTCCTAGTTTACAAGATAAGCTCATGACCATCACCTCCTTTTGCACTCTTAACAATTCAGTGAGATTGGCAGCCTGGTGACTTTATTTTATTTTCCTCTTGCAGATGAGAAACTGTGGCTCTAGTAAAAATGACTATTAGTTGCTTTTGGGATTGGGAAGGCGAAACACAACCTCATAGACATGATGCTGAAGCACTGATGGGACACCGAGGAACTTGGGGTGCTGCGTGCATGAGAGCAGAGTTAGGAAACAGGGAGCAATGTACCCCTGCTGTTTCCCCCACAGCCTCTGGGTTGTTTCCATGGCTATGCAGCATGGATACCACTGTCCTATTTTCAGATGAGGAACTATGTGTCTCAGAGAAGGAGCTTAACAGCCATATGTGGAAGATCCCAAAGAAAAGTGAGTTGCCTCCTTAGACAGCCAAGGACTCAGCAGTCAAATCTTTCATTTGAACCCACACATAGCATGACATATCCATGATGCACTGTTTTATTTTGTTCTTCTGCATTTGCTCTAATACAAGTGGCATCACGACCACTTTTAGCAAGGCCCTTGTCCAGGAAATGCAGGCTCCAAATGCTCACTGCAGCATTTGCAGAGACTGTCAGGGAGGGTTGGGAAGTCAGGCATATGGGCTTCCCTAGAACGATGCCCTCCTCTGTTTTTCCCCATCACCACCTTCCTGTGCGGTGTGCAGAAACTGAAGCTTGCCTTAGTGAAATTGGGAAGGTTAAATATCTGTGCTTTGGCCATGGGCTTTGTGCAAAGTGGCTGTTAGTCTGTGGATTACACTGCTCCCTGACCTTTCTGGGATGGAACATTCTTCACAGCTGTCATTGCATCAGTGCATGAGTCCAGAAATATCATTAGTGGAGACATATTAGCTGGAGACCCATGCCAAGCCCAGGCGAGAGGGACTAAGCAGAGGAAACACGACCAGAAATTCAATCAATAGGCCTGCAGACAGACATGGATGCTGTGAAGGAGACCATGGCGGGGGCCAGGGTGAAGGGAAGTTTGCTTTCTCTGTGACCCTCACTGTGCTGCATTTCAACAATCTGCTTCCGTGTTTGTCTCCCTCAGGAGTCTGCCAAGCTCAAAGGCAAAGACTGTCATATTCCAATATGTCTCGCTGCCATGCCTTACACATGGCAGAGGTTCAATAAAATATTGCTGAAGTGAAATGACTCAAATATGTAATAGTTTATGACTTGGTTTATGAAAGTATAGAGAGACTAAGTCCAATACAATCAGAAAGCTAGAGACCCAGGAGAGCACATGGTCCAGTTGCAGATCAAGTTGGAAAGGTTGAGAACCAAGAGAATTGATGGTGCAGCTCCAGTCTACGGCAGAGTCTGAAGGCAGAAGTCATATAAGCCAGTTCAGGGACAAGTAGGTGGACAGTTTCTTGGCCTAACTGTTCATGTTATTTGGTCTTCGATGGATTGAATGGTTCCCTCACAGTGGACAGGGCAATCTGTTTTATTCAGTCTTTCAATTCAAATGTGAGTGCCATGTAGAATGATGCTTGGCCACACATCTGGGCACCTCATGACCCAGTCACGTTGACATGTAAAATGAATGATGAGGAGATACCATGATGCACAAGTGAGATAGTAGAAGGAAAGCCAGTAAGTTCTGGGGTGTTGTGCTGGTCCTGAGGTAAGCAGCTGGAGCCCCATCCTGTATAGAACCTCTGAGAAAGCTTGTAGAATCTGACTCATATTTTAATTTTCTTTTGGCAGCATAAACTATAGGCACAACTTTTTCTTCCTTCTGCCCACTATGGGAAAGAACAATGACTACCCACTATCCCAGGCCACAATTGCTGCTGGAGTAAGAATCTCTACTGACTTTAGAGGAAACCCTATTCCAAAGAAAGCAGAAGTTGTACAGCAGACTATTATGATGGTGTCCAGCAGAGCTTTGCTTCAGTCACATGGGCCACATGAACAGACTGTGGAGCACAGAATATACCCACTACTCTCCCCATCTCATTTTCACACATGTTCACAGTGTGCTGAGCTTAAAGACTGCTGCAGTTAAAACAAAGCTCGATGGTGTGCAAAGCACTTGGTCACTCAGTGGGTTAAAAATGACCTCTCTCCCTGAGTTCTGAGGAAGATATAAGGCAAAGGGAAACTGAATGCCCCCCATGCGGCTCCTGGTGTTGAAGGACTGGAACTGGAATGCCAATCTCTGGGCTATTCATCTGTTCTTTTGCTTTCCCAGTAGGAGTCTGTCTTTCTGTCCCCTCTCCTTACCCTTAGTATTCCTGAAATTGGAAAAATGAATCACTAAAGGGAACATAGGGTTAGAGTAGTTCCAGATTAAATTTGTAAGAAATCATAAGATTTATGAAGTCATAGGAGAGAGGCAGATGAGCAAGGAAGTGCCCTGGACTAGAAGCCTAGAGAGCAAAATTCTAATTGAGCTCGATCACTAACCAGTCACAGGACCATCTTTCCTTTCTGCGTATGAAGAGACCCTGAATTAGGATGGTCTGACTTAGGATTTTTCAACTTTATGGTACAATAGTAGTACGTATTTAGCAGAAACCATACCAGAATACTGAAGTTTGATCTTGTCCCTGGCTAGTGATGTATGCTATGTTCCTCTCTCACTATACTGCACAGTGACAGTGAGCTATATTTCCCAGAAAGTTGTGAAACTGTGAGATGAAACAGCAGTTATTGTACAGTGTAATCAGTTGATAAATGAGGATGCTCAATAGGTTGGGCATGCTAAGTGTAGGTTTGATTCACAAGATCAACATAGGATGGAGTTATCAAGACATAATTCCGTTGTAAGTCAATGTGTGGAGAGAGAGGGGAGAGAAAGAGATAGGGAGAGAGAGAGAAAAGGAGAGAGAGAGAGAAATAGAGGAACGGATTATCATCATATCATCATCTAGCATCTGGACAGGAAAATTATCCATTATACTAGCACAACTTTTGAAGGAATGTTGGTTTTGAAGTCAGAGACACCCTGTGGCATCTTGGTTTAATTAGTGATCCTTGGCAAGTAACCTGGTCTTTCTGGGATTTTAAACTCACATATATTAACTGAGTTTAATAATTAACTTATAGAATCAGTGGGAAATGAGTGCTAATAAATATGCAGTTCAATATCTTTGCTTTAGGCATAGAAAACACAAATAAATAGCTTTTATTTTTGCTGTGGTTGTTTTTGTTAGTATGTTTACTAAAATAATTTTCTTTTCTTGCCTAATTTTTTGCTCATTGACTAGTTAAATCATTTCCTGCATCTTTATGTTCTAAGAATAAAATTTATCATGGCATTATCTCTCATAGAAGTAATGAGAAGAGGGAAATAGTCTTTATTTTGTAAAATATACTCAGCCATCTACACTTGACATTTGAAAACTGCTAAAGCAATACTTCTTCTTTTGCACATACTTGAAAATATATATGGGACTGGATGGTTGATAATGTTCTCTTATTCTATTTAATTTAGTATTAATATTTTTAAAAAATTTTTAAAAAATGCATGGATATAAAATCATGACCAGTATATATAAGGATAGACCTAGTTGTTTCAAATATACTGCCATCTTAAAATATCCAATAAAAGTAGCATCCCATCAGGACTAGAGGGCATTAAGAAGTCATCTGGTATGTTCTTGAAATTATAGGAATGATTCTTATTACCTGAAGCTCCATCAAATGGTGCAAGAATTAGTGACTTAAAATGAGATTCGCAAGTTAGAGAAAGAAGGCATGCAGAATTATAGAGTATCTGACACAGTCCCTATCATGCTCATGGTTTAAGATGTTAATTTCTCATGTTATAAAATGCAAACAAATTAACTGGGGTAAGAAACATGGAAATTTGTTGAGAAGCTCTTTGAGTTTTTCCACAAACACTATGCCTTCCCAAAGAAACATTAAGACACTTGGAAGATTACTGTGTCATTTTGGGCTATTGTGAAAAGTAAATTCTTGTTTATTCTTACATTCTCTGAAAGACATCAGTGATTCTGTACTTTGTTTGAATTTATTTCGTTGTAAAATTAAAATAATGTGCTTTACATCCATTTTGAATTTACCTCTATGGAAGTTGAGTCAGCCTCTATTGCACAATGTGTACAATCTTCAAAGGCTTTAAGATTCTCCTACCACTCACCTCACCTACAGTTATGATTGCTGCAGAGAGCAAAGAGAGTGGAAAGGAACAGACAGATGAATAACAGGCAGGAGAATGTGTGTAAACATAGAAAGCTGAGGGCACAAAGTTGCACACCTCATTTTATGCATATCTGTACCTCAGACCAGCCCCTATGGTTTTAAGAACTGTCAAAACTCTAAAATATGTGAACTTTTTCATCTACAAATGAATGAAGAAGGGATACTACAGGTTTTGGAATTATTTGTGATTCATATTGTCATTTATAACACTGATCCATTGAAGGATCTTAAGTAAATGTTGACTCCCTAGACTTCAGTTTCTCCACCTCGAATAATGGATTATCAGAGAGAAGCTGAAGATCTGTTATGAGCAGAATAGAAGATCTGATAATTGGGGAATAAATCATTGACTCCAGAATCTAACAGACCTGGATTGAGGACCTACTACATGAAAAACTAATCTCATATTCTAGAGTGTGTGCTACAACCTCCAAATGTCTAAATTATTTGTCTTCCATAAAAAAGAGCATAAGATAATCCAAAGGAGCTAAATCAGAATTTAATGAGAAACTTTATTTGAAGCATTTAACTCAGGTCCTCACATGTAATAAGTACTCAATATGTATTGGCTTTTAAGAGTACACATAATTTTGAGCTATATGTTATTGTTAAGATTTAAAATATCTTTCCCTAAATCTCATGCATGCAGAGATTGGGCTTTTGGAAGATGATTAGATCCTGGGTACACTATACTCATCAGGGGGTTAATCAGCTGATGAGTCCATAAATGAATATGCTTTTAGAAGGTGGGTTTCTCTTTGTTTCCATGAGTTGAGCAGCTTTCCTTCTGCCATGCTGTTTCTACCTTGGAACTATCTTACCATGGACTGAACCCTTGAAAATCTTTTTTGTTTGTTGTTTGTTTGTCTGTTTGTTTTGTGGCACTGGGGATGGAACTCACAACCTCATGACTGCCAGGCAGGCACTTAAGCCACTGAGCCAAACTCCTGGCCCTGGTTTTTTGAAGCATAGTTGCACTATGTAGCTCACGCCAGCCTTGTGCTTGCATTATAGCCCAAGCCGGCCTCGAACTCACAACACTCCTCCTACCCCAGCCTCCTGAGTGCTGGGATTAAAGGCGTGTGTCCCCACACCCAGCTCACCCTTGGAAATTTTGAACCAAAGTAAACCCGTTCTAAGTTGGGGTTGCCAGGTATTTTGTCCTAGAGTTGTGAAAGATACTAACGCAGCAGGTATATGAAATCCCTAGGAAGCTATACGTCTATATTTATGCAAAAACATAAACATTAATAAAATACCCATTATTTATTCATCAGACATATATGAACATGAATAATACACATATAACCAATATAAAAATGTTTAATATGAACTATACTTAGGGAAGTAGTGCAGTTTCACATTAGAGAAAATAAGAGTTCTGAAAGCTATTGCAATGCTGGCTAGTTGTTCCCACCTGCAGTCTGGATTCCACAAAGCACATGTACTAATCTGCCTAGATTTCAAATATGACTGTTTCACTTTCTAGTTCAATGATACCAGAATACTTCTTTGCCCCTGGAATGAGGTTGAAATTCTTCAGTCTAAATTATATTTCTAATCTAACTTTGTATGATTTCCTCTTTCGAGTCTTACTATTTTATTCCATATCCTAGTTATATACAGTTTTTCATAACTTAGAGGAAAAAACACTTTCTCATGCTTTTGGACTTAGCTCTTCGTCTTGCTTCTATGTGGAAGAACACATGTATTGTTCACTGCTTCTGACTACTAGCATCCTTCCATTTTCTTGTGCAACTCCATTTATCATTTTGGCCTTAATTCAAATAGTTTGAGTCTACTCTTTGAAACTTTTCCCTTCATCTAAATAGTCAATAAGTATTTTTGCTATTGGAAACTTTGCTCATTGTTCAAGTTTAATCTGTTTCTAAATTGTTTTGCATGGAAATTTTGGGATAGCTTGCACCTATACTTTGTTGTTGCTATTTTTTGCTTTGGGAGAAGAATCATGTCTTCCTAGCTCATGGGAGATGCTGTTAGCTTCCAACCAATCACTTTCTAGCACAAATTCAATAGTTATTGATATTGCTTATATCAATAAAAGCTACATATCTCTCTTTCATCCCAACAAAGCTCATTATAATGAAAACAAATGATAAAACATATTAGAGTATGATGCAAGAAGTCAGTGCTTACTAAAATAAACTGATAAGCACATATAATTAAAAGTTCTGTGAATCAAAAATCCTTTTGATTGCAAATTTGCTTGATGGGATTTGATGATGAGAGGAGGCATACAGAGGCCAGAGTTACTGTGGCTGCTGTGTAATAGTTAAGGTGAGGGAGAGAGAACTTCAGAGAGTGAGAAAGACAGTTAATGCCTCAGGATTTCTGTATCTAATCTAAGGAGTTGGCAAATGGTCTTCTTATCTTGGAGTTTGTGATTCAAGAGGTAGATACCTATAAATCTATATTCAATGAGAATATTAAAGAAACCTAACTATAAACCTCTACTTTTATAGTTTCTTACAATTATGCAACTTATCATAACATGATATTTGGCTTCTTGTTGCATTTTTTAACAGGGAGCCCATGTCTATTTCATGATGATGCCTGCTTACAATGGTTACTTTGCCTGCATGCTCTGTAATTTCTACTTTTTTTTGCACTGGAAATCTAACTCAGGACCTTGAGCTTGCCAGGCAGGTGCTGTGCTGCTGAGTTATAGCCCTAGCCCTGTAATTTTTTAAAGCGTTGCCATTGTGTATTTTTACCATGTTTCTTCCTCATCCAACTTTTTAGAAGACATTTTCACTTAATAATATTGAAAAGATAGCAATACCTTCATGATATGTTTTAAAAGCATAAACATTAAATGAAATCCTTTGAAGAGAACCCTTGAGATATCACAGTAGCGCAATTGACATTCTACTGCCAGGATCTTCAGAGGACCTCAGGGTTTGTTCTTGCATGCATGTAAGTTATACTTGTTTCAAGTTTCTTGAAGCTCACTTAAATATTCTGTCAAGTTGTCACAGCAAGCATTTGGCTAGTGGAATATGCTAATTCAGATAGGGATATGTCTGTTTGTTTACCATTAGCCCATTATGGTCTGAGACATTCCATGATGTCTAAGATTTTGTTTCTGTTGTGGTGCATGTGATGTTAAGTCTTCTGCTGGTGGCTCAGAACCACTCCTGACCCTGTTTCTATACACTGCTTTTACCATCACAGCTAGAAAATGAGAAGCTACAAGTCCCTTCCTTTCTTATCAACATGGCTCTGATTTTGGTATTGCTAATGCAAAGGCAAGCATGTGTTGTTAGAAGGTTACTAGAAGCACAGAACAATACTTCTGCACTCAGGTTTCTGCTGTAACAGCAGCAGTTGTGTGGTAGCAGCCACAGAGACTCTGTGGTGGGGATGCAGCTCTGCAGACATTTGTAACAAGAACAGCAAATTTCAGTCCGCATCCTGATGTGAGAATGGTAGCTTTCTTCAGTTCTTGAGCACTGCAAGGAAATAGCAATCTCCTTTTTTAAAAATTTAAAAACAATTCCTTAGCCCTTCTTCTCTGCATTAAATTTATCTTCTTGAAATATCTGTATCATTTTCATTTTCCCAGCCAACTTGACTCATACACAATTGCTCAGTGCTTGGTACCCATGATCTTGGCCACAGAATGGTGTTCAGTGAGTGCTTTAAAAATCACTACAGGAAGAAAATGTTCCACAGCCAGTGAGTGCTCCAGCCAAGATGTAAAATCAGGTCTTTTCCACAACCTATGTTCTTTATTTTATTTTATTTTATTTTATTTGTACCTGGGGTCAAACTCACAATCTCGTACCTGCCAGGCAGGTGCTTAGGCCACTGAGCTAAATCCCCGGCCCTAGTTTTTGAGACAGGGTCTCACTATGCAGTTCAGGCTAGCCTTGAATTCACTTTGTAGCCCAGGGTGGTCTCAAACTCACAATGATCTCCTGCTTCAGCCTCCTGAGTGCTGGGATTAAAGGCGTGTGCCACCATACCCACATTGGTCTCAAGTCACAGTCACATGGGTCACATTTTAAATACCCACATTGAGTCTCAAGTAAGATGCATTAATGCAATGTGGCATGACTCATGAAGTTCCACCTTGGGCACTGAGATAGAGTGTGAAGAAGTCTTTCAAAGAAAGCTATGGGACCAATCAGAAAAAGGCTTACATTTACATATTGCATTGAATCAAAGTCTTATCCATGTAAATATTATTTGATGGGTGTTGTGTATAGTCTTCAATTCTTCTAAACACCTCAATGATGAAAACAGTGACCTAGGTGTTTATTTCACAAGTCTTGAAAATCATAGCCTTCTTTCAAGTTGAGTAACATTTTGGGTGGGCAGCAATGTAGTTACACCCAACTATATCAGGAAATAAAAAGTAGAGAATAAAGGTAAAGATTTTGGAGAAGGAAATTGGGCTTAATTTAACTATTTAACTGAATCAAAATTGTAATAAGAGAATAGGATATAGAGGCATACATATGTATACATATACAAGATAAATATATTAAATTGTTTAATTCTGTTTAATTAACTGTAGGCTAAGTCCCCCATGGTTCCAACAATTCTACTACAATTTTGTTTATTTTTAACACTTATCACTGCAAAAGTTAACAAATACTTATTGGAAAAGTCATAAAAGCCCTGCTTTAGCTTAGCAGAGAATGTTTCCAGATGGAAATACAGAGGACAAGAGCAGGGGACCCATGAGGGCAATGATAGGCATTTTAAGGAAGTGAGAGAAGCCTTGCTAAACTGAGATATCAGGTGTAGAAGGGATGGAGGGTTTCCGTATCCAAACTGACCCTTCAGATGAATTAAGTCCAACAAATGTACCAACCAGGAGCCCAGCAAGGGAGCCAAAGACATACAAGGTAAGCAAGTCAATTGACTGCTTATTGACTCTGCCCATCTTATGTGGTATTATTTCATCCCAAGAACCTGTCCATCAATTCTGTCTTACATTTGCATCCCTCATTTTAAATCCTTTGGTCTTTGAATTTGTTTCTAGTCTTTTCAGCTACTGACTTTTAGCACCATGATTTGTCTTATATTGGCTTTAGCTTAAAGACTGTGTTAGCCAGCACTGCAGTTTCTAGTAGCTGCCCATTTCTGGCTGGACTGTTTCATTTTTCAATATTGGGGTGGTTTAAAGGGTTCTTTAGACAGGTGGAGGAAGAGATAGGGCAAAATGTATCAAAATTATGTAGGCCCTTATAATAGGCTAAGTAATACAATAGTGTAAGATTTACAAAATCATTCATTCTTTATGCTATTGCTCTGAAATTTTATAAGTCTTCACCAAGAATGCAACAATGATATATCCTTTGTGGAGAAGAAGTAATGGTGTCCTGCCTTCTGACCACCCTTCACTGCCCCCACTCCAATGCTGAACTCTGACTCTCTTAGAGGATTAATAGCATCCCTTCTTGAGATCAACAATTTTCAGCATGCACAATTATCCTCAGAGGAAAAGGAAAGGCCTGAAGGCTTGTGTGGAAAGGATTAAATTCTTAGCTCTTCCATTTAAGTGGCCACATTTATACTTCACAGTGCTTGTGAGCAGAGATAATGCAAGTGACTACCCTGCAAGATATTCAAAGTTTAATTACTTCGACAAAAAGAACATTCCTCTTTTCAATTCAACCACAGAATAATTTTAGAAATGCTAAGTCTTACTAAATAACTTCTAAAATCATAGTTAACAGTGCCAGGCTGCTCTCCCAAATTCAATAAAAAATGGTGCCTACCGAGAGGATGGAAGTTGGGAGAGCGAAGAAAGCGTATGGGATGAAAAGAAAAGCTAGTAGGTGAAATAAAAATGTGTACACGAGCTGTTTGAGTCTACCACAAACGTTTATTGATGGGTGGGCTCACATATGCAGTAAATGGTTTAACCCAGACTGTGAAATTAAACCTGTCAGAGGGAACATGTATCTGTGCAGTCTATCAGCAAACATGAGTCTGTGCAAGGGCTCTGCTAGTGACAGACTACTACCCACAGACTACCTAAAGGGAGCATTTTAAAACATTTTTGATTAAGATTTAACTGTTTCACTTAAGTTGTCATTAGGATAAATCTTAGCTTGTTTTGACCCCCAAAGTCTTCTGGATTCTACTCTAATTTCTCAGTTTCATTTCCTCAATCCCCCTTCCTTCACTGAGTTTCAACTTTCTGTCTCAACTCTAGCTCCTAAGAAAACATAGAGGCAAACATCTTATGTGATCCTATTGTGACTGTATCGTCTCTGAGAAGCAAGAGCAAAAAAGCACAGGATATGACAGAGCCGTTGAAGGAGAGTAGCTCATGGCCATGCTAGTCGCACCCCTACACAGATTCCATTTCTTCAGCCTTCTGGAAACCTCCATAGAGTCTGTAATTAAAGGAAGGATAACAGTCTATCTCCTGGCTCCCTTTCATCCTCCGTCGACAATAGCTCAGCATTTTCCCTGCAGAGCACTGACTTTCACAAACTGCTGGGTTATGAAAGTCAGATCTTACGGAAAGTCAGTGCGGACATCTGAGTCTATGGGGAGCTCACTAGTTTAGTGCTGAGATCATCGGAGCTCGGTTTTGGCTGACTTGAAAGAACTTCTTCCTGGGAGGTCCCAACTTTAGTGGTATAAAGAAAGCAGGAACAGGTTCTGGTGCTGGCCCGTAGCCACAGGACCTTGTGAACAAGGGCCACAGCAGTCATCGTGAGTCCTGAGGTGCATGATGGGTGACTGAGGCCTGGAGACAAGCAGGGATGAGCTAGTTTTGCCCATACTCCTGCCTCTGTCCTTGGCACAGGGCTACCTCACTCTCAGCTTAAATTTTCTATACCACATTGGCTCCGGGGACTTCAGATCATCTTAACATTGAGTCTTTCCTTAAATGGTACTGTCACAGGAAAGTACTCCCTGCTACTCAATCTATAAGTGATTCCTTTCCCATGAGCCCAGTAATCCCATCCCAGTTTTCGCTACCTGTTACAGCCTAGATCTGAAAAACACCCCTGCCCCCACCAAGCCACATGCTTTTAGAGATGGGCCTTTCAGAAGGTGATCAGACTAGGCAGGTGCTAATTTCACCAGTGGGTCAACACATGAATGAAATGATAATTTGATGGCATTACTAGGAGGCAGCAGGATCTTTGGAGGTGGGTCCATTTGAAAGGAGTGAGTCACAGAGGCAGGATCTCGGGGTCTTTACCTCTTCCCCAGCCCTTTCCTCTCTGGCTCTTTTCTTTTCCCTCTTTTTCTTGTTTACATAAGATGAGCAACTGTCATCCACCATGACCTTTTGCCACAATGATTTTAGACCTGTAAAACAGTGTTTTAGGTACAGGCCTAAAATTGAGGCAGTAATGAACTGAAATGTCTTAAATCAGCTGTTTTTCCAGGTATTTGATCACAGCGATGAAAAACTAAGTAAAACCCTATGTAAAATATTTATATTTATTAAATGATCTATATGCTTAGTGTCTGTCTTCATTTTCAATTAGAAGCTTTGAAAGTCCGGGGATTTGTGTGTCCTGTTCATCATTATATTGCTAGTCTGCACAACAAAATTGGATAAAATATATATTCGGTATTCATTTAAATATTCAAATGAGAAGAACAGAGTAGAGAGTGGCTGAGAAGGATACAGTCCCCACTAAAAGAAATTCTAGATGTTGTAAGAGGAAACAAGTAATTATTCAGTACCACAATAGTGTGACAAATGCTTCATTGGAAGTAAATTCAGGGTGTAATGATCACAGCAGAGGCATCATTTTGTATTGAGTGGAGTGACTCACTGAATGATGTATGCCTGAAACTTGAACAAAATCTCAGAGACCTGGCAAGAGTCAGCCAATGAGATGTGACACACACACATGAAAAAAAACCTCTGTGTTCTTTCACATAATCACAAGGTAGAGATTGGGAACCCAAATTCTGTCTGAGCATGAACACCCTTCACCCTTCACTAGCTGAATAACCTCAGGCTAAATGTACAAGCAATAATTGTCACAGCCTTCACAGGTCTGGAGGAAGGGAATGCATGAGAAAATCCATACACAGTGCTCAGTACAGGACCTGACCCACTGGAAATGCTGAACGCATAGTCACTGTCTTCTTGGGATTAATGGTCACGAATTTGTAGATTATCTCTAGTAAGTGCCAAAAGCTGAAATACCTTAGGCATATGGTGACAAGCAAAATGAACCAAGTTCCTCTCTCACAGAACTGTCATAAGGAGGTAATAAATAAGTAAATAGACACCAGAAATGTTTTTAAAACAGGCATTTCTGTGAATCAGAGAAACAGTGCTGCAGAACCCTCTCAGGGAGAGTTAAGGAAGGCTCAACAAAGGAGTGACATTTAAGCTCAGATCTAAAGAGTTAGCAGGAGCCAAGCAGTGGGAACAAAAGCTGTGAGCTCTGAAAATAGAAAGACAGATTTGCGTCTGAGGCTCTGAAAAAGTGGTCAATGTCTGCAGGGCAGAGATAAGGTTGGGTGGACTGAGCCCAGTCAAGAGAGGTGAGGAGCGAGTGATCACTCTCCTTTGAGGCTGAAGTAACAGCTTTGGATGTAATCAAAGTGCAGTGGAAGTTCATCAGATGGCTTCAAGCAAGCACATCACAAGATCCAGTCTGATTTTTAAAAGGCCACTCTGGCCCCCATGTGAAGAATGGATTGGAGATAAAGTGGGAACAAAGGCCCATGAACTGGCAGTGTGTAGTAGACCCTAACACTGGAGGTTGTCACCAACAAACGTATGTCATTGGGATGGTGTTTTTGGAACCACTGGAGCTTTGCCTCTCCTCTCTGGGGGCTGCACTCTACAGTGCATGAGAAGCAGGTGATGGATGACTGTGTTCCAGAACCTGTGGGGAGGCCCATATCACTGTGCTACGGGAGCTTGGCGTGGGACATTCACGGACACCGACTTTTATGGTCCCATTGACTTTTAGTCATGAATTGCTTAGTGCTCTGTAGTCATGGTGGTTGACAGCTTTGGTGATCAGTGATTCAGCTGTTTAATTTTCAGAAGACACTTGTAAGATTTTGTGACAACTCCCTGTGCTGTCTTCTCCCATAAAACTTCACCTGGGTCTAGTAACAGAGAGGACCTATTTAAAAATTGTAAGTTATTCATCAAATTGTAGTAGTTCCCCAGACAGAAGTTACTGGTGGTTTACTGTTAAGGCTGTTGAACATCACTTAAAATATATTAAAAATATGTTATCTCCTGTGACCTTATATACAGTAGGTATTACATACTTATATAGCCACTTCTGAAATATTTTTCAAAAGATTAAGTTAAAATAAAAATATCATCTTCATCATCATCAATGTATAACAGCAAGAAAACTAATAACTACCATACAGCAAGCTTTCTTTCTATGCCCTGAACAACACTATGCAACTGCTTATTGATCTCAGGCAGTCCTCACAAGAGCATTGTCAAGTAGATTCTGCTATTTCACATTTCATAAAGGAGATTATGGCTCAGTAAGGTTATGTAGTCTCTTCCATGATGCTGAGAAAGAATATGGGGTTGGTACTCAGGTGTGTATGACTCCAAAGACCATGTATTCAACACAATGAAGATGACTTGAAAGTACCCAATTCTGGATGTAAATAACAACATCAAACTGAATATGAGAGGGAAAGACAGAGGAGGAACGTTCATTTTAATGTCTTTTAATGAAAGTACCTATCTGACCCTCATTTTCCCTTACTGTATCAAACAGTGGTTGAATGAAAACATTTCTAGTGTTGTACTGGAATTTTCCTTTTATTTCTTATCATACCTAAAGGGTTCCATTCTCCATTACACCTCGGGGAAAGTGTGCTTAGAGTGCCATCTTTATCAGCTTATCAAAAGCCAGCACAGTACTCATTATTTTTCCTGAATGAAACACCAAATGGTGAGTGCATGCTTTCTGATGTTGAAAGCAGGTCAGTAGTTAGTCTTCAAGAAGGATCCACAATGCAGCCCAGCAGAGGAAATGAAAAATAGGAAAATTGTTCCCCGGAATTTCATAATGCACAAAGCTTTGGGCAGTATTTAATTGCTCTGCTAGCACTAAATATATAAAACTTTAAAATTGGTCGTTTTTGCTGTTGTTATTGTTGTTTTGTTTTGTTTTCTCAAAAGCAATAGCTTCTCCAAAGTTAATCAAAGGGTTGACTGCCAAATATCAGGCTCATGTCTGATAGCACCATTATAAAGCAGGGACTTCAACTTTTGCCTCCTGTGTTTCTACCTTTGCTAATCTATGCTATTGGCTACAGCTGGGAATTACCAACGATTGGTTTTTCAGATCAGTCTGCCATTGCACCTTCATCCCCTGAAACATTGTCCACCTTTGTTTGATCTCCCGCTGTCCTTTTAGTTCTTTATGTTGTTCACTTTCACAAGCCTTCCTTCCCCTAAAAGACCTCTTACCTTCTCTTTCCAGCTCTACCTTCTCCTACTTCAGCCTCCAAGGTGAGGTTTCCCTCCTAAGAATTTTGTCTTGAAGAAGAGTCCCTTTGTGTTCTCCCAAATATATTCTCCTCCTTTTCTCCTCCATCCATTGACTAGGTAGATATCAGGATAGGCTTTATGCTAGGTGAAATAGATTCAGAGACTAATGTTGAGGAATAGCAGAATAGTATTTCACAGATATACCAGTTAGTATTTAAGAACAGTAATGAATGCATGCACATACATGCACATGCATACACACACACACACACACACATACACACACACTTGCACACACAACCTGATTAATAATATTTGCAGAATGCAGTGGTGAAACTGTCTTCACCTAACAGGGGACTTGATAAGGATGTGTACAATTGGTTTTTGCTAAACAGAGCAAGCACTATCTGCTTAATACTACTGCTTTTGTGCTAGTAGTAGCAGTAATACTACTGTGCCACTACTATTGCTACTACTAATGTGCTAGTGTGCATCTACAACTACTAGCTAATGTGCATCATATATATGTATATGTTTATATATGGTACACTGTATACAGCAGAGATGAAAAAAGGGGAGACCAGAAAAAAGCAAAGCTTTAGAAAGAAGTGTAGAGATGTGCAAATTTCCTTGTGTATTTTATCAAGAGAAGAAAGAAAATGATATATAGGTAGCACAAAGTTTGTAAATTAGTGAACATCTGTGGGAGTATATGAGTGGTTATATGGAAGCAAGAAGGAGTAGGAGACTGACAGAGAGGAGATATATGTGCTTGGTAAGAGTGTGAAATGATTCCAGTTGAAAAGTGGAGGTAAAGAACATTGCTGTGCAATTCTCTCCAGCAGGAGAAATTAGAAGGTTCAGTTACTCATGTTGGCCTCTTAACACTAGAATGCTATTAACCTAGAGTGGCTTGGTTGCTGCGTTTGGTTTGTTTTCTTAGAGAGTTTGTAAAGAGAAAGCAAGAGTTGATTTGCAAGCGTGGAACAAAGCTCTGTGGAGCGACGACAATGTGACATTTGCCAGTATCTGTGGAATGGTTATACATGTTCAGTATCATGATGAGCAGAGAAGTTACTGTGATAGGAATGAATTTTACTTGCCTCGTAATCCCATTTTGTAGACAGAAAACCCAAATTACAAGGAAGACAAGCAGATTTGTTCTCAGCATCATGTTAGAGAACTCAGGGGCAGTTGCAATAGCTGTATAGCCAGGGTGTGGACTGCACATGTGGGCTGCCTGGGTCCCTTACCTAATGGTCAGAGGCAGAAAGTTCATCCCAGGCAACACGTGGAGGAAAGTGGGACTCAAGGGACAAGTACCTGTGTGAAGGAAAGAGAATCTTCTAGGAAAGAGGGAGTATGACACTGAAGAGGGGTGGGAAACCTTATCTTGAGGAAATGGAGATGTGGTAGATGGGAGGAAAACAATATGCTGATCTCCAAAGTAGCTGGAGGGAGATCAGTTGTGTGGTTTTCTCAACTGAACAAAGATGTGCTTGTGTTGTCTTCCCTCCCTTCCCTTTCATCCTTCATTTCCTTATGTTCTTTTTGCCTCCCCCTTTTCTCTCTCTCTTCTTTTTTCTCCTTTCTTTTCATGGTAGGATAGTTCTTTACACTATGGTTCTGATTTTTCAGTGTTAGTAAGTCTCATTGTCCATCAGCTCACATTCATTGATGTTTACTCAGCTATTGCTTCAGAGAAAGTAGAGAATCAAGATGAGAAAAAGGGATATTCAGTGCTGTGCTCTTAAAAACAGACTCTTGAAATGCATTCAAGACCCATCATTATGGCAAGAAAAGCCTTTGCTTATAAAAGCCGTACTCTTCTAAATGATGGTCGGAAACAAAAAAGTAGACCTTTGCAGATGGGGAAAGGCAGAGTTAGAGTAAAAGGACAAAAATAAATATCAAGATGTGTTATATGCATGTAACAATTCCCTAAAATGAGCATTCACTATTTGTCTTGGTTGCTTTTCACTGGTTGCTAAGACACCCAAAATTAGGGAAGGAAAGGTTTATTTAGCTTACAGTTTTTTGGAGGTTTCAGTCCACAATCAGCTGGTTCCAAGGCAGGGTGGCATGGCACTGGGGCAGCTCTTCAGGGCAGCAGTCAAGCAAAAGCAGTCAGAATAAGAGGGGGCAAGAGCAAGCCTCTTATCCTCCTTTATATTGTACACAGGACCCCCCTACACACACACCTCCAGGGTGGGTGTAACATTCACAAATCTCCTTGCCTTCCTTTGCACAGGCTGAGGAGGGTTACAAAGTAAGAACTCTGGCTCCCTGCTGAGTCTCTCAGTTAAACTTCTAAACTTCTCAAGTTGACACAACGTATCAACCATAAGAATATTATATAGTGCAAACATACACTAATTTTAAAATCAATTTTATTTTAAATTTAAAGGGCCACAGATTGACTCATTGAGATGAAAAGTTCTCACTATGAGCCACAGACTATGAAGAATGGAAGACAGGACCTAAGGGAAGTTCTCTCCTATTGGAGGAGAAAGGCACACCTGGACCTGAGTAGGAATATTTGGAAGATCAGAGAACACACAGTCTGGGTAAAGAAGCTTCCTGGCTCTTGAAAGAGACCCAGTATTGCTACACTCTGCACCTCAAGGATAGGGCTTGGAAATTCCTACTTTGAAACAGAGTCTGAAAAAGATGAAGATTCTGCCCACTTTTTCTCCCCCAGTGCCCAGGAGACTTGTCCTATACCCATATGGAGCAGCCGCAAGGAAGTTGGAAGGGTGGCTGGACAGAGAGAGAGCTGAGATACCCCCATGATTTGTCAAAAATACATTTTAGAGCCAAGGTTTCCTGTTAATTCCAATGAGTCAACATGGAGGTAACAGTGACCTCACTGTGCTAAAGTCAAGGTTAGCAGGACCACACTTCTTTGTCAGAGACACTCAATTTTCTCATCCTTTCCAGTTTACCTCTGATGCATCTTGTTTAGTGACCTCTTCTCTTCTTCAAGGGCAGCAAGATGGCTTTGCTCACGTCCTTCCATAATCACAACTTCTTCAGACTGAGTCCTGCTTCCCGCTTCCGCGATTCAGGGCCCTTGTGGTTATATTAGTCCCACTCAGCTGTTCCACAACGACCTCCAGAATCAGTGTCAACTGGCTAGCAGCCTGGATTCCATCTGCACGCTTGAGTTCCTTTTGCTATGGAAGGTAACGTAGCTTCTCTGGGGTGGGGGTGTGGTAGGAAGGGACAGTTCTGAGGGGCCTTCGTTTTGGCTGCCAGAGAGAGTCTCTAACTGGGATAGATGACTTACATCACCAGCAGAACCTGCAAGTGCCAGAAATAGGATTCTGACTAGAGATCTGCATTTGTAATATAATTGGAGTATCCCCATAACTCTCTGAAAGAATGAAAAGGAAGAGAAAAATAGGAAAAAATTCATGAATAGCCTAAATTAACCTGACGAGAGTCTATGATTTAAAACAGAAGAGACAGATAACCTTAACGGTAACAAGATTCAAAAACATTTTTTGCTGACATCAGTGAAACTGCAGGAAGGTTTTATTACCAAGTTATTTGAGTTCTACAAAATACAGAAAACTACATGCATGCATATGATAATGTCAATATATAAATTCCAAAGCCATCACTTTTTCTTGATTTTGTCTTTTTTCTTTTCTTTCTTTCTTTCTTTCTTTCTTTCTTTCTTTCTTTCATTCTTTCTTTCGTTCTTTCTCTTTCTTTCTTTCTTTCTTTCTTTCTTTCTTTCTTTCTTTCTTTCTTTCTTTCTTTCCCTCTTTCTTTCTTTCTTTCTTTCTTTCTTTCTTTCTTTCTTTCTTTCTTTCTTTCATTTTTTTGTACTTCCAAATGAACCCTAGATCTGCACAATGAGCCACATACTCAACTCTTTAAAATTTTTTTCTTCTATTTTGCAACAGAATCTCACTAAGTTGCCTAACATGGTCTTGAACTATTTGATCCTCCTCTCTCAGCCTCCCATGGTGCTAGAATTATGAGCACACGCCACACACTTTTTCTTATGTTATGTCTTATTTCTGCTTATATTTCTTTATTTTGTCCCCTCCCCTCCAAACTCCCTTGATTCCCTTCTTATTCCTTATTTTCCTCTTCTTCCTACTGAGTAAACTTTGCTTTTCTCCACTTTATTTTCCTCTTCTTCCTACTGGGTAACCTTCGCTTTTCTCCTCTATTCTCTCCTCTTCTTATATCTAACCTGGTTACAAACAAGAGAGAGAGAAACAGAGAGAGAGAGAGAGAGAGAGAGAGAGAGAGAAAGAAAGAGAGACAGAGACAGAGACAGAGACAGAGACAGAGAGAGAAAAGTAGGGGGAGACTGTGTATTATTATTTTTGTCCCCAAGACTTAGTCTGAAGCCTGGAAAATATCAGATGCTCAGTAACTATTTATGTACTAAATGAATAAATAGATTCAATCCTCTGTCTACAGTAAGACAGGGTTGCCACAAATGTCAGAGAGCACCACTTCTGTTGTGAAAATGGAGAGAATTGCTAGGGTGCATTAAAAATAATGTTAATTATGTTTCCCTTTAATGATCCAAGTTTCTCCAGTTGTCAAGTGAATTATAACCTTTTAAACAAGCCCATTTGGAAAATACTTTAAATTATAGTGAGAAGATTTGAAGGAGTCAGAGTAATTGGAATTAAATTTATATGAAAGAGTTTTCCTTTTCAATGTTGTTTAAATGAGTTCAAATAAATTGAAATAGCAAAAAAGTTCCAAATGGATAAAGGCAAAAATAAAAAAAATGAGATTACCTCACCCAAAGCCAAATGCCAGAGATGAACTGATCAGTAAAGAATTATTCTCAGAAACAATAGGCTGGAGGGCTCTTAAATCGCAGGGCTCTGCAAGTTTCTTCCTTTGAAAATAACCTGCCCTGAAAATAGCACACAATTCACTGAAGGACAGCAATAACTCCAAATTATAGGAGTATCCAAATTATGGACTGAATACCTTGGTGATTGTGTTCCTGAAAATGTCCCTTAAGAGAAAACATTTCTGATTTCATGAAGCATTTGCAGGAAAAACACCACCAAAATAAGCCTCTAGACCTTCTGAAGTGGACAGAGGAGGCTAAAAATGAAAAGGAACAATCACAAAATGGGCCAGGGAAACAAAACAGCAAGAAAAAGCCCTGCCTGGAGTTGAAGATCGGTATCCGGTAATAACTGGCTCAGGGAGCAGGCAGAAGGTACCAAAGTATTTGGAGGACAGGATGAAAAGGGCTTTGTTTTCTTTTCAGTGTTTTGCACACATTGTTTCATTTAATCTTTTCTGCAAGTGTCCAACTTCATAGATCTACACCCATTTTTCAGAAATGAAATTTAGTATTCATAAAACTTTCAATAACTTGCCCACAATTTCACAACTCAGTGATGACACTGAGCTTTGTGTTTGAATCCGTTCCTTAGTCCAGGTGCTTATGCAGTGCTATACACACTTTTTCTGTGTGACCATTTGCTGATTAGTTTATTTATATTATTTCTGTCTATACAGATTATACATTGGGCCATGTGGAACTTGGTCCACCGGAACTGAAAGGTAAAGCACATATCACCCTCGTTGCCAACTAAGGGATACCAAGTTAATCATCATTATAACTCTCATTACAATTCCTTTGTTTTTCATTCAGCTGGATGGTCATAGGACATAAGATTGTGAATTCTGGCCAGTAGCTCTTATTAAAAATTATTTTGGATAGTTCTAAAGCAAGATGTTGAAAATATGAATACTGTAGTATGGTAGAGGCAGAGAAATTAGTCCAAGAAACAATCTAGAGCAACAGAAAAATGGTTTCTAAATTACTTGTACTTTCCAAAAGATAGGTTTGTGCATACACTTGCATTTGTAACTCTAGCTGTGAGAGAGGCTTGGAAATGCAATGTTCAGTTCTCAGCCTCTGGAATCAAAAAGTCACAATAAAGGAAGTAAGAACAAACACTAAGTGCCAGATTTGTACAGCCAACACATGGAGGAAATAAAGAATTCTGTTCTTCAGCTGTTGTTGCAGAGGAAGGTAAAGGAAGAAAGAATAAGACTGTGGGGTGACATGCGATGGATGGTGTTTCTCTTAGAAAGGAATGAACATCACGCAGGAGCAAATAAAGTTATGATCTTCAAAGAAATGATCCACGGGAGTTGAGCTTGGAAGCAAAGGAGCCAAAGTGCATCTGGTTGTCACCCTATAACCTCAGAGGAGGGCCTGTCAGCTTAGGGAATGGAACCAAGGACTGGGAGGAAACAACAAATCCAAAACTGTGTTATTAAAATGCTTTCATGCAGTCACAGTCAAGGTCTTGACTTCCCTACAACTATTTGGCAACATAAGCAGAAAAATGCAATTTCAGAAAATTAAACTTTGCCACTGATCTCTTTCAACCGAGAGTCTTCTTAACCAGAATCCCCTATCATGACAGCAAAAGCAAAGAAATCTACGGTCTTCAGATTGCCAATTGTATCATAAAGGAAAATAATGCTAGGGCTAGGAGTGACATAACTGTTCTGATAATTTAGTTTAAAAATAAAGCATGTATCTTAGTATGTTTTCAGTTGTTATTATGCAATGTTTGAGGTTCAATAGCTTATACAGAAGTTAGATTTACTTAATGCACAATTTGGAAGTTTAGTAACAGTACTAGCATATGCCAGGGCCTTGTGGCTTCACACAGCATGATGGATGGCATCACAGCAGGAGTGCATACCAGAGAGAGTGAGCACTTGACAAGATAGAGACAAAGAGACAGGGAGAGGATAAGGGAATGAGAAGTGATACAACAACAGAACTTGGTCTATAATTGCTCATTCTCATGAGACCTCTGAGACCAGCATTAACCTTTTGAGCATAGCACACCAACAACCTATCTCTGCCTACCAGGTCCCATCTATTATAGCTTTCACCACCTCAACACTAACAGTCTGGGGACCAAAACCCCAGTATATGAACCCTTGTAGGGAGGGGACACTTGAACCTTACCCAAACAGCACCATGGCAAGCAGAAGTAGATCTCACTGGTAAGGAAGAGCCAGATTAGTACACAGAGCAAGGTTCTGTTTCCAGAGCTTCTTTCCTGGGGAGAGGGAGAAATTATGATTGGAAAAGAAACCAGTAGGTAGCTCAATATCCTCACATGAAGTGCACAGTCCTATTAAAGACCTAGTCTTTAATAAGCTAACAGACTAGAACAGGACTGAGAAATGCTATCTAATCCAGACGAGACTGGGAACACTAATCTAAGCGAAAATTATGTGTAGCTTTAAAGTTTTAAAATTTTGATGGATAGCCATAATATTTACCAATAGTTGCTTCTTTTCTGTACCCAGAAGATGCTAATTCTCAGCTACTTTCCTATCAGTTAGAGTATAAGACTTGTTTTCTCCAATAAAAAAAAAAGATCGTAAAACAGGCATGTTGGTTCATGTCCATAATCCAAGCACTGGGAAAGACTGAGACAGGAGTATCACAAAACTGAGCCACTCTGGGAGATTTAATGACTTAGAGAGACCCTGTCTGAAAATAATTTTTTTTTTTTTTTAAAAATGGGGATATAGCTCAGCTTGAAGGTCCTGGATTCAATCCACAGTACCATAAAAAATAATCATAACTGACATACATCACTTCTGAGCAGAGGTCCATCAGGGCACTCGCATCATGTTCTCTCTCTCTCTCTCTCTCTCTCTCTCTCTCTCTCGCTCTCTCGCTCTCTCTCTCTCACACACACACACACACACACACACACAGAGCTATTAAATCTACATGCGGTAAGTCCAAAGCTAAAAGATGGCAGAGCTTTTAGAACTCATTGAATGAAGTCATCTCCAGTCCACCTGGATCATGTGAGATGAATAAAAGAATATGTAGTCTAAAGCCACTGAATCTAGGGGGTATGCCATGCTTTTATTGCAGCATTTCCTAGCCTAAGATGAGTTAATACCAGCATACTAAGACAAAATGAAGTCTCTTTCTATTTTTATCTTTTGTGCAAGAGCCCATGATTCCAAGGCAGAGATAGAACAGAGAGGGTTTGTATTGGATAATACTATGTACCCCCAAGTCCTCACATACTTTTGATGGGGCTGAGTCTGACGCTTGTGATCAGTTTGTTGTCTAGCACCAGGATTGATGATATGACTGTTGTACCTGCCCAGGGGTGGAGCCGACGTACTGTATAAGGGAAGGCGAGTCTTCAGCTTCTGTCTCTCTCTCTCTCCTTCCTTCCTGTCTCTCTCTTGCCAGCATGCCTTGTGGCTTGCAGCCAGCATGAACTGTAGCCCCACCACCCCAAGCTGACTTGGAGCCAACTAATGGACCGAAATTCCCAAGAAACTGTAAGAATAAACCTTTCCTTCCCTAATTTTGGGTGTCAGGTATTTTGTCTCAGCAACGAGCGAAAAGTAACTAAGACAGGCCTTGTGTGGGAACCATGGGACAGGCTCTGGATTTGATGAGACTAAAGTGTACAGAGTAGTGTAATAGTAATCTCTGCAGTCAATGGTAAAGAGACATAATATAATAAGCAAAGACAAGCATTAGGACTAGAATAAATCTGGTTTCTAATTGCAGCTTTGCAATTACTACTTGAGTGATAATCTGTAAAACTATAAATGTTTTTGCAGTCTCAATTTATTTATCTGTCGGAAGAAATAAGTCTTCTTTTTTGTGGAAGTTAAATGCAAACACACGAAAAATATGATAGTCACTCCATAAATGTTCTTTTGCAGGTAAAGAAGCAAGTCATCCTCAAAAAATAAAATGAATTACTCAAAATCACGCTGTGACTTACTTAGGAATCCCAGTGTAGAAGACAGATTTCTGGTTATCTTCTACCCTACTGATTCCCGTTCTGTGAAAATGAAGATTTTGCACAGATGATGGTGTAGACTGTGTGTTCTCTCTTATATATCATCAGTCACCATCTCAGTCAACCATCATGTGCTGACTAAAAGACCAGATGTAAATGTATGACAAGTGGTATCCTTATTCCCTATAATAACTCAGAGGTAATTTTTTTCTCTTTTGCTCTCAGCTTTATATTTTGCAATGTACTGTAAAGAAGGGATACTTACAGTCTTTATTATACTTCTATGAAAAAGGAAAAGTACATATATTTAATTTAGTGCATGTGAAATAACAAAAGTCTTTAGACCTAAAGTCTTCTGTAATAGGAAAGAAATGGCCCCAGATTAATTGGGCGGAGAACTATTTGTTCATAATTGATGGGTTCAAATCACCCTTGATGAGGTCAATACCAAACCATTGCTATCTGATGATTGTTTAATGACCTATGTGAAATGAATTGAAGATTCTATTTCCTTGCATTGAAGACAATTTCTCAGATTAAATGAAAAATAGCATCAATACAAAGATGTGTTGAAGATACTTTCAGAAGACAGAAACATGTCATAGTAGTGTTTTCTGTTCATTACAGATGGGTCATCTCAGGGGATTAAAAACTTATATTTACAGTTGTTTATCTTTGTAACTCAAAGAAAAAGCTTCTACTTCCAATTCCTTAAAAACTGTATGTTACACATATTACCCACAATGGTGGATCCATTACATCTATCATGCCCAATGAATCACATTTCTTTGTAGTCACCACTTGGTGGAATCCCATACCACACTAATTCATGCTGGACCATATACTTTCTCTGGCCCACAAAGAAAGCAGTAAAATTACCAAATAGAAGCTTGATATTTGCTTGTGCATTGGAGTTTGTCTTTTTGAAGCCCAGTCACTGCCTAGAAAGTCCTTCTCTGTTGAAGAGATTACATGCAAGTCTGGCACTTGATTACTCCAGTCCTGTCAATAAGGGAAACATGAATGGACATGTGCCATCTCATGACAGATTCATAAACGAAGTACCACACAGAACTGAAGCTCCTCCTGCCAGGGTACCCTGTCTCAGCCCATTTGTACTGCTGAAACAAACATCTGAAAATAGATAATTCACAGAGAAATTTATTTTCTCAAATTTTTGGAGACTGAGAAGTCCAAGGTCAAGGCACCAAGTGATTCTGTGTCTGGTTTCTGCTTCCAGAAGAAAAACTTGAACAAACTGGAATGGAGATGTATTCCACACATGACAGACATCCAGAAGGAAATGAATCTATTCTATCAAGTTCTTTTCTGAAGGTCTTAATCCCTTCCCTGAATGTGCCACTCTCATGACTCCATCATCTAGAAGGACTCACCTGGTAATACTTTCAAATTGGCCATTAAATTACAGCATTAAAATTTACTCCAACGTGGATACTCCCAGAGGTCACTCTCCCCGAGCTCTGTCCAGGTGGCATAGGGGAGTGTAATACTCTGCCCTGTGATATTCAGTCCCTTTCCACGATGTTGGAGAAGAAGCTGTGCCTTGTGTCTGCTCCTGCATATTTCTACAGCTTCTCAGAGTCCTTTGGGCAATGACTGAGGAGATAAACTATGCAGGAAACAGTCCTAGAAAAAAAAAATTTATGGGGCACCTTCAAACCCTGGGACCTGTCTAATTTGCCAGCTCACAGAACTGAGAGCAAAGAATTGATCGTTGCTTTAAGACACCAGGTTTTGAGGTCATATGTGGCACAACAAATGTTAATTGATGCAGAGATGAATATTCTGACAAGATCAAGTTTCAAATAATTACTTTCTGAACATCTTCCATGTTCTTCTCACTATGATATTCATGAAGATATAGAAATAAACAAAACAAGTGAGACACTTTTCCACAGAAGTCATCAAGTGATGGCTTGTGTCACAAGTCTTATAAACATGCTATATTTGGACCAATGGGATGCTTTTCAAATATTGAATTAAAAACTGGAACTGTTTAACTAGATTCAGCTTCTCTTTCACACTAAGAAGAAAGAAAATCTTTGGCCCACTCCCCAGTAAGCCGCAGTTCCCTGAATGAAGCCATGGGAGTCCACCCCTGTCCATGCTGAGGCAAGCTTTCCAGTCTGCATTTCCCACTATTCCCCACCCTCCCCATGAATCTGAAAAGTTGGGATAGTTGTGTATTTTTTCCTTTTCTTTTACTTATGGGGTACCTGTAAATATCTACACACAGGGTCCGTATAGGTTCTAGTAGACTAGATGGATATACGGTTATGATTGTCCAGAAAGACAAAAAGATAAGGTATAGTATTATGCGTGGAGATTACTAATTTAGCCTTTCCAAAGTTCAGTAATTCATTCCTCTATTGCTGCATAAGATAAGCCTAGAACATTCATCATGTTATCCAAAAATTAGACATACTAGGTTATATGACCATCTTTTAGGAAATAGCATTAATTTCTTTTCGAATTCATAGATACCCTGCATCACAAAATCCTTGCAGTCTTACAAATGTCCTCAAAATCACTGGACAGCATTGTGAATTGTTCAAACCTAAGCCGCTGGGCCTTCATCAGGCAATCTGAGAGGACAGGACAAATATAAAAATTCTTCAGGCCATCAAGCTCCACGGAGGAGCTCAACTGAAAAAGATTTCACCCTGACTTTGTACTGTTGATGTAACCAATCTATCTTTGTCCTAGACAAGAATTTGAACCATTTTCAAGATTTTGACCTGAAGAACACAAATGTATATTTCATTACCATTGATTCATTGAATGAAGAGCTCCCATTTTCCCAAAGCAACCTTTTAATATATCCTCAAAATCTGGGGCTCCATGCTCTGAGAATACATTATCAGCTTCTGTGGTAGTTGGTAACTCTCCTAGGGGCAAAATATTTTCAGATAATAGTTTGGCTCTCTCTCAAAATCTATGGGAGAAGATAAATTAGAAAAAGAAATACCAGACGTCTGATAGGTATGAAATAATATCATCATTATTCTGTTATTTACAGTGCCATTCAGCACAAACTGTCTATTATTAGCAACGCTTCTCAGTGTGTGCTTATGACTATTTAGATTTTTTATCAAAACTGTACCATAAAAGAATGATTGGCTTCAACTGACATTGGGGAAAATTTGTTGTTGCTTATGTTTTTTTCTCTCAGGGTTTTGTCTTTGCTGTTGCAAAAATAAATACATATTTCTTCTTGGAATTTGAGTTAAAGCTACTACATGTTTGATTATTTCAGGGATCAGTAAAGTACAGGCTTTGGGCTAAATCCAATACAACACCTATTTTTTATAGACAGCTTTATTGCAATATTGCCACATCTGTTACTTTAGTTATTGTGTATGGCTGCTTTTGCACTACAGTTGCAGAATTTTGTGGTTACAACAAAGACACTGTGTTCCACAAAGCATAAGACATTTGCTGTCCATCTGGCTCTTTATGAAAGTAAATTTTTTGTTCTCCAAACTCGATGCTTTCTTTGACTAAGATGGAGAAAGGGAATTGTCAACACAAGACAATATTCAAAACATATTGATAAACATAAGAAAGGCATATTAACCTTCTAAATGATTTAAATATAACTTTTGGAGCTAGAACAAATACTCAGATCATCAGATACAACATTTTTAAATGCAGAAGAGAAAATCATGAAACTTTTCTCCAGTGATTCTTGTCTCTCAAGTGCCACAGTTCTTATGCAGTTCTCTCCTCTCATCTTCCCCTTGTGTCTGCTTGTCCTGGGACTATTTTCTGAGCAATGACCTGTCAGCCACAGTTGAATGTGGCCAAGTGTGATTTCCACAGCTAAATAGGAAGCCTGGTGGTTTTCACCAGTAACATTATCCCATCCCCACGGGCACCCTACTGTCAATATTCTAATACTATTCTGTTTGAACACCATCAGTTCAATTACTCCTTCAGGCAACTAGTATATAGCTGAGGATCATTTTTATCCAGTATCTTAACAAGATAAGGAGGCAGGAATAGGTTCCAAACATTCAGTCTGGGAAGGACACAGCATTGCATACAATTAGGACACAAGATGGTGTGTTCTGGAGGAATCATGTATACATGATATGATCAAATGTGAGCAGAAGTCTTCTAGGAAAGAGCAGAAAGGCTTCATGGAAGATAGAACCATTAAACTGAGTCTTTGGGGAGAGGTATCAATTTTCTAGACAGACTGATGTGAGGTGGTTAGTTTGAGGAATAGGGATGACAAAGAAGTCCCTTTTAAGCAAATAAAAGTTATGAAGAAATGGCAAAGTTCTTCTTTTTGTGAAGTCAACACTTCATTTTTGTAGCTTTTATTCATTAACCTTGGATGTCCTAGATGAGGTCAACTAGATAAATTCTAATAGGCTCTTCACTATCTTTGGAGGACAGAAAACAAAGTGTCCTTTATTATACATTCATATATAAGAATATGATGTATGATATACATTCATATCTATTCATATTTATGATGGGGACACATTTTTTCACTGACTGAAGAATTTGGCACATGAACTGCCTTGTTAAAACTTTTCCTGTCTATATTATTCCCCAAAGGACAGAACTTGGAACACTTGAAGGTCATTTCTATGTTCTATCTCAATTCTCTTTTCCCTAAAATTCTTTCCCAACAAATTAATTATGCCCACATGAAAATATTAAGTATTTTCATTCAGTAACCTTTACCTATTGACTACTCACTCATTACATCTGGTCAATGTGCCAGACACCAAGGGCAGAACATTGAACCATGCAGAAAGTACACCTGCATGCAGATGTCTGCCTTCCCACAGGTTTTCTCCAAGCAAGCTCTTATCTGCCTATGTCCCATCTAACCTAAACTTTCACAACTTAGGACTAGATTCCAGACCTGCTAAATTAATATTCCTAATGAGTTGGATATCACCTCATTTGCAACATAAATTATCATTCAGTTTTGGGAGTTGGAGATTAATGCTGCCCCTTAACTTCATTTATCCTAAACCCTTGCACAAGTACATATAAATTTAGTACAAAAACTATCCTCATACTCTCAATGGCATTAGTGAGTGCATTTAATTTAATTACTGCATTTAATGAAAGAAACTGTCCAAAAGAGATATTTTTAATGAGATCACATTATTATAAAGGTTAGCTTGTGAAAGTACAATAAAAAGTTTGCATTCTGTGTCAATTTAACTCTTCTTGGATAGGAAGGATGTTATTATTACATAACTAAAGAGTGCTTTATTATGTTCTGTTTTTCACCATATGGGCAACAGAGATGCTAATATTAATTGGCTGTTATTAGCAAGAATAATGTCAAAAAACCTTAAAGTATTTAACCTAGATAAGAGAAGGTGGAAGTCTGGTGTGATGGTGCACATCTGTAATCCCAGCACTCCGGGAGGGAGTCTGAGGTAGGAGAATCCAACTTTGATCCCAGTCTAGGCAACTTAGCAATTTAACAAGATACAGTCTCAAAATAAAAGAATAAAAAGGGCTAAAGGGCTGGGGATGTAGCTCAGAGCAATGTCTTTGGCTTTAATGCCTATTACTGAAAAAGAGAGAAAGAGATAAAGAGAAGGAAGAAAGGAGACAAGGGACAGAGAAGAGAGGAGAAGGGAAGAGGGGAAAATGGAGAGAGGAGAGGTAGGAGACAGCATGAAATATGATAGATCTTATTTCAAAAACTAATGGATTATATAAGGAAAACTATTTATTCTATTTATTCTTTAGGATAAATATACATAAATGATGAGCCAAAATATTTGAACAAATTTCATGGTGGAGTAAATGGTTGGTACTATAAAAGTGTCTATTGAGAGCTACAGAGTTCTATGCCTCTCAGACTAGTGATATTTCAAAGAGAAGCCAAGTATTGCTCAAATAATGACTTGGTTTCTTTTCTCTCATTGTTGAGACAAAATGCCTGGCACCCAAAATGAAGGAAGAAAAGGTTTATCTCTTATAGTGTTTTTTGAGGTTTCAGTCCATATTCAGCTGGCTCCAAGGCAGGGTGGCATGGCTGAGGGGCAACCATTCATGG
>RJWM01014166.1:0-51216 GCA_004363535.1 Dasyprocta punctata | reverse complement strand
TCTGGTCTCCGCCTTTGTTTATTTCATTCTTTTACTCTTTCCGTGGGCTGCAGTTCTCGTTTTAGATTCTTCTTGGGTCCAGAGGACTCATCTCCCTCTTTTTTCCTTCTCTCTGTTATTATATTAGTTTATATTCCAGCATTTTGATGGTATATTCAGGAAGCCTCCGTGTCACGGTGTCTTCTGGGCGGCCATCTTTGCACTCACAAGAGTATTTTTTATAAGTAAATGGAAATGACTTGACACCATACTCATAAGTGAGATAAATCAAACCCACATGTGTAAATTCCGTATTGTCTCCCTAGCGTAAGAAACTGAAAAAGTATATATGATCCAAAATCTATAATAAATACTATGTAAGGGTAAAAAAACAGCTCGAAGAGCAAAAGTAGTTGGGAAGGGAAAAGGGGGAAAGGAGGACGGGAAAAGGAAAAGATATAAATCTGTATATATGTATATGTAAGATGACTAAAACGAACATACTGCTGAATGTATTAGTTACTGAGAAACAGCAGTTAATACTCATATGATTAGATCAGTTTTACATGTCTATATCTGTTAATGTAAACAACCATTTTGAAGATAACGAGAAGCAATATTGCAACCATTGTCAAGTTTCTATCATCCTGTTTTGTAAACCTGTAATGTTACTGTTGTGCATTTACTCTAGTCGTTTGTTTATCTCTTTTGCTTTTTGTCTTTCTTATATGTCTTTTTTCCCTTAAATAAAAAAAGACAGAATTCACAGTGAAAAAAAATAAAAGTACAAAGTACTTCTTCAAAGCTTTCCCCAGCTCAGAAACTAAAGTTAAAATTTTTCCACATTTTTCATATACTTTCCCTCTTAAGAATGTCTTTAAAAATATAGCTCCAATACTAATGCATAATTCATTTATTTCTTCCATTCAGCAGCATACATATCACCAAGGAGACATGGGGAGTGATCACCTTGGGTGGTCAATAGCAAACACGTTTGAGCAGAATATGTGCAAGTGTTTCCTTGAATTTCATTCACCATGGTAAGAATCTCACCAGGAATCAAGAAAAAAATACCTACCATTGGAGAAGGGAGATGGAGTCATGCTGTTACATTACTTTTTTCAAGATATTCAAAATGTTAGATTCAAAATACAGCAGATTTAGTGAAGTAGATGATAGGATTTTTTTTCTTTTTAAAGGAGAATAAAATGAAATACTGTAAGTCCTTGACTTATGAACAAATTCCTTCCTGGGAAAATATTTGTACGTCAGATTCATTTGTAAATCTGACAAAATGAGCTTTATACATGTTTGACACAAATACACAGTACAAAACATACAAGAACCAAATGCACACACACAAATACAGTAAGTACTGTACTGTTGTATACTATTGCATTGTATAGGAAGCACACAGCAGCATGACTGGGACAATGTCCAGCAGACACATGAGCTACTTCTGTGATTTGTTTGCATCTAGGAGTGTTCATAATGAAAGGTCTGTTTGTATCTGTGAAAGTTCTCAACTCAGATCTTTGTAAATCAGGAACTTACTGCATTGAAAAAATTGCTTATTCAAAGTGAGAAATAAGCAAGAATGCATTTTCCTCTCAGTGGAATCTCCTACTCCCACCTCCTCTGACTTGTTCCTTGATAATACACTACCAATGTAATATTTTTTTATATTTTATTAATATTTTAAAACATTGGGCAACCCACTGGGACCCCTTCTGTCCCTCAGACAGAAGCTTTCTTTCTCTCAATAAATACATTCTGCTCTCTAAAAAAAATATTAAAACATTTATTAACAATTGTTTTAAATAATGGTACGAGACTGAGTTACTGGAAAAATGTGAGGTCTACTGCTGGATTGGACATGGTCTGCCCTCTGCAAAATACGTCTTGGGGTTTAATACCTACATTGAGGTATTAAAAGACTGCAAACTTATTCTGAAGTATGATATTTAGAGATGGGGGCACCTTGGGAGGAGATTAGGATGAGACAAGGATATTGGGCTATAGCCCCTTTGGTTGAAGAGTGAGAGCTTTATAAGAGCGGGTAGGGAGAGAGAAGACACACACAGACGTGTGCTCCTTGTTCCTGCCATGGGACACCCTATACTGCCTAAGAATCTGTCAGGACGAGGGACATCAGCAGATGTGGCCCATCAACCTTGCACCAGAACTGTGAGACAAAATAAGGTTTTTATTTCCATAATAAAATGACCTAGGCTCAGATATTTTGTCATAATAACAAAAACAACAAAACATGAATGTACCTAATGTGCTTCATAGCTAGTGGATTGTTAGCCTTTTCCTTTTGTGAACTAGGTAAACAGTTCCTTACATTTTACTGAGCTCACATATGGTTCATGTGTGAGCATCAGCATGTACTCACAGATGAAAAAAGACAACATCTTTTTGATGATTTGCTGCAGTCTATTTGCCAATATCTTACTAAGAATTTTTGCATCAATGTTCATTAAGGAGATTGGCCTGTAATTCTCTTTCTTACCCGGATCCTTCTCTGGTTTTGGAATCACAGTAATGCTTGCTTCCAAAAATGAATTTGGGAGTACTGCTTCCATTTCAATTTCATTAAAGAGTTTGAGAAGTAGTGGTGTTAGGACTTCACTAAATTTCTTGTAGAATTCAGCAGTGAATCCATCGGGGCCTGGGCTCTTCCTTGTTGATAAGTTTTTAATTACATCTTTAATTTCATTTATTGATATTGGGTTGTTTAGGATTTTTATATTATTTATTGCACACCATAATCAAGTGGGATTCATCCCAGGGATGCAGGGATGATTCAACACATGTAAATCCATAAATGTAATACATCATATTAACAGAGCCAAGGATAAAAGTCATATGATTATTTCAATAGATAAAGAAAAAGCTTTTGAGAAAGTCCAGCACTCATTCATGATAAAAACTGTACAGAAAGTTGGAATTGGTCTTTATCTCAATCTGATAAAAGCTATCTATGACAAACTGATAGCTAACATCATACTAAATGGACAAAAACTGAAAGCTTTCACTCTAAAATCAGTAAAAAGACAAGGATGTCTGCTCTCTCTACTCTTATTCAACATAGTACTGAAAACTTTAGCCAGAGCAATTAGACAAGAGAAAGAAATAAAAGGAATAAAGATAGGAAAGGAAGACGTTAAACTAGCATTATTTGCAGATGACATGATACTGTATCTAGAAGATCCCAAAAATTCCACCAAGAGACTTCTAGATTTAATAAGCAGATTTATCAATGTAACTGGTTACAAAGTCAGTACTCAAAAATCAATACCATTTTTGTACACGAATAACAATTTCACTGAGAGAGAAATTAGGGAAATAATACCTTTTACAATAGCACCCCAAAAAAATGAAATATTTAGGAATCAATCTTACGAAAGAGGTAAGAGACCTCTATACTGAAAACTATAGTACTCTGAAAAAGGAGATTTGAAGAGGATATTAGAAGATGGAGAGATATCCCATGCTCTTGGGTCGGAAGAATCAATATAGTCAAAATGGCCATGCTTCCAAAACTGTTATACAGATTCAATGCAATCCCAATCAAAATTCCAATAACATACCTTACAGAATTAGAGAAAACAATCCTAAAATTCATCTGGATTAAGAAGAGACCTAGAATAGTTAAGGTGCTCCTGGGCAACAAAGACAAGACAGGGGGTATGACAATTCCTGACCTGAAATTATACTATAAAGCTACTGTGATTAAAAACTGTGGTACTGGCAAAAAAAAAAAAAAAAAAAAAAAAAAAAAAAAAAAAAAAAAAAAAAAAAAAAAAAAAAAAAAAAAAAAAAAAAAAAAAAAAAAAAAAAAAAAACCTGAGGATCAATGGAATTGATTAGAAGAACCAGAAACAACTCCAGACACACTAAGCTACCTTGTGTTTGACAAAGATGCCAAACACATTCACTGGAAGAAAGATAGCCTTTTTAATAAATGGTGTTGGAAAACTGGCTTTCCACATGCTGAAGATTAAGATTAGACCCATATCTTTTACCATGTACTAAGTTAAAATCTAAATGGATTAAAGATCTCAACATTAAAACAGAAACATTAAATCTGCTGGAAGATAGAGTAGGTGAAACTCTTGAAGATATAGGTGTAGGCAAAGACTTTATAAATAAAAGCCAGACTGCACAGGAATTATTGCAAAGAATCAACAAATGGGATCTCATCCTACTGAAAAGCTTTTAAACAGCAGGAGAAACCACCAACAGTGTGAAGAGACTACCCACAATCTGGGAGAAAATGTTTGCCAGCTGTCCCTTAGATAAAGGATTAATATCAAAAACATATAAAGAACTTAAAAAAATCAGTCCTTCAAAATTTAAAGACCCAATCCAAAAATGGGTATCTGAGATGAACACACACTTTTCAGATGAAGAAGTACAAACAGCAAATAAATACATGAAAAAATGTTCAACAGCACTGGCCATTCGAGAGATGCAAATGAAAGTAACACTAAGATTCTACCTCACTCCAGAAAGAATGGCTAGTATTAAGAAGTCAACCAATAACAGATTCTGGAGGGGCTGTGGGAAAAAGGAACACTTCTCCACTGTTGGTGGGAATGCAAGCTGGTGTAACCACTGTGGAAGTCAGTGTGGCGATTCCTCAAAAAACTGCGATTGGAGGTCCCATTTGACCCAGCTATTCACCTTCTGGGTATCCTCCCGAAAGAATTAAAAACATCCTACTACAGTGATCAATATATGTGCACTTATGTTCATAGCTGCCCAGTTCATAATAGCTAGATCTTGCAAACAACCTAAATGCCCCTCGACTGAGGAATGGATAAAAGAGATGTGGTATTTCTATATAATGGAATATTACTCAACTATAAAGAACAATAATCTAGACATTTTCACTCTCAAATAGATGAATACTGAAAATATACTTCTCAGTGAAGTAAATAAGTCATGCATATGTAACCATCACTGGTGTGATGAACTGAAACAAAATGTATGTATATAAAAAATTAGTTAAGACAGTTAAAGAAAAAGAATTTTGAGTGAAAAGTAGTTTTCTCAGGGTCATCTTCAGATTTCATTTTTAATGTGAAATGCTTATTTGAAAACAATAGAGCAATCATAACAAAAAAGATAGTCATATAGCTGGTTTCTCTTGATTCATTGAGGCAAAAGTTTTGTGTTAATAATTTTTTGGATAATGTTTCATGTCTATATCTTTCATCCTAAATAATTTCTGTGAATATAATAATATGCAATGTGCTGATGATTGTTACTCTCTTATTGGCTGGTTGTGAAATTGTTTTGCTTTGGTTTCTTACTTTTGTTTAAAATAAAAAATATATATTTAATATTTAAAAAAGACAACATATTAAGGAAGCCCTTAACTCAAAATTTTGGGTGGATTTACTTTGATAAGTAGATTTGGGCATTTCACTAATTGTAACAGTTCTTGCCACTCCAGGGAGTAGTTTAAAGTATACTCACAAAAACAGCACTATCTGAATGAAGATCGCTGTGGACTTATTTGTTAAAATCTTCACTAACAAGCCGGGCATGGTGGCGCATGCCTTTAATCCCAGCACTCGGGAGGCTGAGGTAGGAGGAGCCTTGAGAGTTCGAGACCGGCTTGGGCTACAACGCAAGCGTAAGGCCGGCCTGAGCTACACAGTGCGACCCTGCCTCAAAAAAACCAGGGCAGGGAGTTTGGCTCAGCGGCTTACGCACCTGTCAGGCAGGCGCGAGGTTGTGAACTCAATCCTCGGTGCCACAAAAAAAAAAAAAATCTTCACTAACAGGTAAAGAGGAAGTGCCAGTTACAGAGACAAATACAATCAAGGATGCCTGAATGAGAAAGCTCACTGAAATGCAAAGTAAGGCCATACCTGAGCTAAAGTTTTAAAGTTGTATCTAAATATCTTAAATCACTCAAAAATCTAGAAACATCCAAAGAAGATGCTCCTTTCCTGGTCTGGTTATGCTCTACAAAATTCTTGGGTCTATAGCTTATCCAAACCTGTTTTATCCTTTAAGTTGAAGAAAAAGAAATCTAAACCCTCACTGAGTATCTTGACCCCAGAGTAGATGTCATCGTTTGTTATGGTCTGGCAGACTCCATATGTTCCAGAAATGAACCTTCTAGGCCCCAATCCTCAAGGATAGGTAGGGAGGGATAGGTAGGGCCAGTCTGAGAGGACAGCAAATGCACTTCATTTTAGGGTCAAAAAAGAGAGCACTGATACTGTTCTAACTTTGGAAATAATCAGGTCAGGGAGTTTTCAAACTTCATACAAGGCTACTACCCATGAGTTACAAAATAAAATAGGTTTTACCAGCAGGATTCTGATCAACTGAAGGAGGAAAATGAGGTGTTCACAGAGGGGGTTTGTAGGTCTTTATCAGAATTATTATTCTGTCATTGAGATAGAACCAAATTATAACCAGAAGGCAGACATAAAATTTTTGTTTCATTTTTAAATAGATAGATGTAGACTTTGGAAACATCAGTGAAATAAAGAGCCCATCATTTAAGGTGGGATTTGAGACATTTATCCTAGCTTAAAAGCTTTAATTAATTGTCCTACATCAGGCTAGCAATAGATTAATGCTTTTGTTCTTGGCACCACTACCTTTATAAAAAATACATGGGTGGAAAATGTGAAGAAACAAAAGAGAATGATGAATGCACTCACATTTAAAGAGAAAAAGGAAAGAAGAGGAACCTTTTCAAAAATCACAAGGGAGAAGAACTTGGTCTCTTTCCCGTTCAGAATGTGCTTATTGCATTTCCTGCGCATTTGCTCAACTATGTTTACATTTTAGTTTGCACTGAGCTTCAACACAAATCAATCTGGATAAAGTTACAAACAAGTTTTTTGATGGTCTTTCCAAACTTGATAATTATTGTTTCCATTTTTTATAACTAATATAACAGGATGAGCCAGTGCTACATATTTTCTTAATAGACTTTATTTTTCTAGAACAATTTTAGGCTTACAGCAACACTGAATGAAAAGTTCCTATATACTTTCTCCCTCACTCAACTCTGTGACCCCTCCACTACCAATATCCCCTATCAGACTGGTGCGTTTGTTCTTCTGAATGAGCTAATATTAACACATCATTATCATGTAGGTGCATAATTACACTAGAGCTCACCCCTGATGTTGTATATTTTATGGGTTTAGACAAATTTGCAATATTATAACTTACAATTATTGTACAACATCCTAAAATCCTTAACACTCAGCCTATTAATCTCTCTTATACACTTACCCTTGTTAACCAATGATCTTTTAATTGTTTCCATGTTTTGCCTGTTTTAGAATATAATATATTGGAATTATACAGCATGTAATTCTTTTAGATTGGCTTCTTTCAATTAGTCGTATGCATGTAAGGTTGTCTCTTTTCAATACATTCCTTCTGAATGCTGGATGACACTCCCTTGCTTGGATGTACAACAATTTACTTATCAGTTTACCTATTGAAGGACATCTTGGCTGCTTCCAACTTTTGCCAGTTATGAACAAAGCTGCTATAAATACCCATATGTAAGTTTTTATGTAGACATGTTTTCAACTGTTTTGAGAAAATATTAAGGGGTACAATTGCTGACTTGAATGATTAAAGTATTTAAATTTTAAAGAAACTTTCAAACTGTCTTCTGAGGTATCATTTTGCATTTACACCAGCAATGGGATATTGTTCCATACCCTTGCCAGAATTTGGTGATATCAGTGTTTCAGATTTTGGACATTCTGGTGGATATGTAGTGGTATTTCATTGTTTTAATGTACATTTCTCTTTTTAAGTGCTTATGTGTTCTCAGTATATTTTCTTTGATGAAGTGTCTATACATGTCTTCCGCTCATTTTGTAGGTGGGTTGTTCATGTTTTTATTGCTGAATTTTAAGAGTTCTTCATAAATTTTGTAACAGTTATGGTAGTCAGCTTTCAGTCACTGTAGCAAATTACCTGAGATCATCTCTTATCAAGAAAAGTTTATTTTGCTCAACTGCTACTTTGGTCATGTGGTGAGACAGCTCATAACAGAGCAAAACCACTGACTTCAACAACAGAAAGCAAAAAGAAAGAAAGAGAAGAAGGATCAGTTTCTCGCAGTGCTCCCTGTGGGCATGCTCCCAAAGACCTTCTAACGCCACCACCACCCACCCCGCCCTGTCCTAAAATTTCCATTCCTTCTACCCTGAAGACCAAGCACTCAACACATGGACCTTTAGAGGATCCTTTGACCAAAACTATAGTAACACTATTTTGTAACATATGCCTTTTTCAAATATTTTCTCCTAGTTCAGTAATTTACTCTCTGAACACATTGAGTTTTATTTCTCTTTTAATAAGGTGCTTATTTGAAAGAATACTTCTCCAGTAGTCTATTAAAATTAAACTGAAGATATTCAACTTACAATTCTAGAAAGAAGAATTATTTTCTTATTCTTCCCACAACTCAAAATGGCAGATGTTTTTCAAACTATAATTATCCTGCTCACAAATTAAATAAATTTTTTATTCTTAAATTACCTTTTAATCCTCAAACATTTCATTCTTTCTATTCCTGACCATTTCAAAAACAACAGGTTTTAACATCCAATTTATCTTTGCCAGAGATGAGCAGTAAATTTATTTTTGCCAATGAGAATTAGGAGAGAACTAAGCTGGAAAGGGAATTGCTGCTCACCCTTTCAGAAGGGGTGTATATTGCCCCAAGTTGCCTGGCTATATTTGACTTTTCAAAATGATACTTTCTTAGTATTTAATTCTGGGCCAGCCACAAAGAAATATTACTTTAGCACTAAAGTCATGAATTCTGAACAGCAAAGCATAAATCTCTAACAGGAAAGAGAACCAGGAGTAATTCCTATTTTACAGTGCCTCATTAGAGCATTGGAGAAGTTTGACAAAGAGAAATAATACTGACCAGATGGAGGACTAATTAATAGTGATTACCCCACATGAATTCCTTAGCCTGTGCAAAGTAGAATGGAAGAAATCTCAAGTTAGTTTTCCTGGAATTAAAAATCAACTGTTTGTCTTTGCAAAATACTTACAAGGTCTTGGGGTAAAACTGCCACATTTCAATGTTAGGCAAACAAAGCATCTGCTTCTCATCACTCAGAAAGGGCAACAGACAGTGGCCCAAGAAATGTCACGGACATCTTGAGACAGCTTAAACGAAGTACTGCTTGAATGCCTTCCTGCCAATGCTGTTTTTCTTAGTAAGAGGTGTGGTCCTTGGCTTTGGCAGCAGCTGAACACTTAGTATTTCAGTGAGGGGAGTTCTGCTTGAAATTGGCAAAGCAATTCACGCATCTTGTCAGAAAACTCCAGAAGTACAAATTTCTTCTTACTCAAAATTAGCTAAGAACAAAACTTCTAATAAGAGGATTATTTAAAAAAATAAAACTCTCCCACATAATAAAAGCAGACAATTATCATGAAGAAAACCACATGGATTTGACAGGAAATCAACAAACAAACAGAAATGTCTGAGAACAATGCCTAGTTGGTATCATCACCAAACTTTAATAAATTATACAAGACAGAAACCTGCTGTGTAATCTAGCTTATAAGAGTATGATAGTTGGCTTTACCCATGTGGGAAAACTACAGACATTTCCTTCAAAGAAAGTCTGTATTTCTTATTTGTTTGTTTTAATTGGAAAATGTGGTAATATTTGATCCCTATTTCCAAATGGGGGCCAATGGACTGGACCTAAAAAGTATAAAGTCCCCAAGATGGGCTTTTGGTACCACTATTGATCTACAAACATTTATCACAAGCTCACTTGTCTCATTTATGTCAAAAAGTATGTTGTATTGAAATTAGGACCCTCTGATACATAAGAAATGTGGGCTCAATTAAACGTTAGAAATCTTAAGAAAGGAATTATATTATTAAGATAAAAAGGGAACAATTAGGATTTTTGACTGTGGGAAGAAGACCTCAATATATTCACTCTTCCATACCAATCAATGAAAATACTTGAAAAATTTTGGAACTCTGGAAATTAACTAAAAGTTAGCAATAATTCAAGGAGCAATTTATTCAAGAAAAATTTCAAAATCTCAGCAAATATGGCAGACTTTGTGGCATTTTAATTGAGCCTATTCCTCTTCCAAGTTTTAGATAACCTTAAAAATCAGCGATTTCACAACCACATAGCTGTAAAAACCAACAGTCCAGCTATGATAGATGGGGTTTACAGTAGGCTTAGAAGTTCTCAAAAGGTTCTTTCTAGAACATTGTCACTATTTGGGATGGCTTACTGGTCACTAGCAACAGTACATTTGCAGGACATCATTATTATTATTATTATTATTATTACTATTATTATTTTACTCTAACCTTTCTCTGGGTGAAAAGTCCTATCCCCAGGGTGTTTGCAAAAGATAATATAATTGTTTAATAGTGCAGTTACCTAAGGATTTAATATCAGTTGGAGGAAACAAGAGCCTGACCAAAAAGCAAAAAGATGATTGAGGGAATCAGGTGTTTACAGACAGTTTTGAGAAGTACTAACACATTCTTGGGGATATAGATAATGTGCAGAATTATGCAAATGAGAAGGGAAGACCCAAGATAGCGCTCAGACTTTCTCTTAACTCCTCAGAGAAGTAGGATTCAAGGCTAAGATAACCTTGAAAGTTGCTTGAATGTTGAGAACCTCTACGCTGAGTAGTTCAGGGCACATTTGAAATTGTTAAAATACAAGGTGACCACTAAGCCAAAAGAGCAGTGACTGGGGTGGCCCTGCAGTGTAGGAAATACAGACTTTAGAGAATGAATGTTGACCTTGGATTACTCATTCCACTCTGGGAATAAGATTTGACTTATGCCTTGTTACTTAAGGTATATTGCATTAAGGCAGAGGTCATTTTTCATATATTGTGATACCTAGTAACTGCTTGCTATGATTCACACCAACAGCATAAAGATGTTTACTGCAGCATTATTTGTATAATTAGAGAATTAGTGATAGTTTAGTTATTTGCTACAGGGGAATGAGTAAGAAAGCTCTATGGAGGCATTTTATGAAATACTATCAAACAGTTAGTAGGATCATGAACTACATTAAAAAGCTAAAACTGAGCTGGGGATTTAGGTCAACAGTGTAAGCACCTGCCTGACAAGCATGAGATTGTGAGGTCAATCCCCAGAACCAAAAAAAAAAAAAGTAAAACTGAGAGCTAACGTGCCTTACATATGCAAAAATGAAGAAATACATACACTTTGTAATAATTTATACAATTTCCATATTTTATTATATATAAATATGTAACATATATAATACTATATATATACACATACATATATCTCACTGACATTAATTGTAGAGAATCAGTTGAAAATGTGAGTGGAAAAAATATAGGAGAAACTTTATGGACCAATAATGGTGATGAGTATGAGAAATATAGTTGAATCAAACTGCAACTGAAGAAGAGAAGAAACAGTTGTAAGGAAGAGGGGAGAAAGGGAAGGATGGGGTGAAATGGGAGATGAAAAAAAAGAAAAGAAGAAAGAGGAAGAGAGGAAGGCAAGGCAGAAGACTGAGAAAAAAGACTGAAGGAAATCAAAAGGCAGTATTGGAAATAAAACCTGCATGTAAGACAATAATGAATTAATTTTACAGCAAATCAACTCAGAGATTGAATACTCTGAAGAAATAGGGTTTTGGGAAATGTGAAGGTATGATTCAGGACACCTGGGCAATAATGCTGGCTTTTATCACTTCCTCCGGCACCCCTCCAATGATGAGCATATGGTCTTCATGGCATTCCATATGGATTCAAGAACAAAGAAAGCTTCATGCATTAAACATTCCCTTGAATAGAATTGCATCAGTTTTGTATGAGTTCTTTTGAGAATGGTGGTGCAAGCTTGACTATGAAAGGATCATGGCTGAATAAGAATTTTATTTTTTCTTAATTCCAGCAGACTCTTATTCCTGTGGAATGCCCTTTAGGGAAGAGTCCTAGCAGATTAAACTTCATTTTGGTGATACCTCACTATTTTCGTTATGGGTTCTGTCTTTATAAAAGCCTTGCTATTCCAAGATCATTAAAATAACTACAACATGGAAAATTTCTAGTACTTTGTAGTTGTTGTTATATCAGTCATTTATAAATTATAACTCAAACACTTCATAAATCAGAATATGGTAGGTTCGGGATTATGTTTGGCACATTTGATTGCGTTGGCTTTAACTAGGGTCACTAATTATTACAAGAATGAGTTTTGGCATTAGAAACACTTGTGCCCTCTAAGAATGAAACTTGACCCAGGCTTTCTTCCTTAAGGGATTTTGTATTAGGCAGAGGTCCTTACTATGTATCTTGCCTCTGAGCAACAACTGTGATTCATGCCCATTGCTTTACTAATAATTCACCTCCCTCTGCTTATCCTACAAGAATCTTCTGAATTATTACATCTTGTTCCTACCCATTTTACCATAAGCAAACACACACAAAAATATAGAGGAACTGTGGTAGTGATAATCAGTCATGAAAATAAATGACTTAAGCTTTCATTTTACATTATGGGCAGACATTATGGGCTCAGTAACAAACAGAGAATGAGAAGTGTGAAAAAGGAAAAATGACCTTAGAGGAAGCAGTCTATAAAGAAGCCTGTCAGTGAAGAAAGAGATGGGGCTTGGGAAGCTAGAAGTGGCATTACTCTAAATTAGACACAGCAAAAACATCTTGGGGGGCCAGGGATATAGCTCAATGGCACAGCACCTGCCTGGTAAAGGCGAGGTCCTGAGTTCAATTCCTAGTACAAAAAAAAAAAAAAAAAAAAAAAAAAACAACTTAGGAAGAGGAATGGGTTGAATAAATTAAGATGGGCTTCATAAATTAGGTTATAAATAGAAGAAAATCTAAATTGGTGGGTAGGAGGAGAAAAAATCAATAAAAAGAAGAATTTAAGACTCAAGCAGTTATATAGACTGAAGACAGAGTTTAGGCCGTTCAGAAATGATTGATTGGGGTGAACAATTTGGGCTAAAATATAGGCTGCTGATTCTAATTCATACAAGAGCAGAGAGTCCAGAAAAGAGTATATTATGATCAATAAAATGCAAGAAAACTGTTAAGTACTTACCCAGTAGGAGGTGCCACTATATCTTATGTTTTCCAAAAGTCAGTTTGGTTTGGTATTTCCTCAGCACTATCTGTAGATGTTTGTATCCTTGAGAAAGTCTTTGTAGTTGGCGAAATTACCATTCTGCCTACAGGCAGTTGCAGGCACACATTAGATACTCAGTAGGTGCTAAGTTCTTGTCCAAAATGCTCAATATAGTCCAGATTCCAAGGCCTATATCAGCATTGTGAGAGTGGAATCAATTACTTTATGTACCCTCAAATGAGTGGCAGATTCTTCAGACCAGCAGAAATAAATAAATAAATAAGTAAATTTACCTCAAAGATATATTTATTCTAATTTTTATGGGTTTTTTTTTAATCCTTATTCTTTGTTCTGCATGAATGAGCTATGGTATGCATTGTAATTTGATGTGGGTGAGTGAATAGAAGTACATTTCTGAATAACACTATTATTTGAGAAATTAGCTGCTAAATAAATGTAACATGAAAGAACTATAGTCTCTAAACTTTTAATTAAAAACACATTGTATACGTATGAATTTATATGAAAAAAAAATAGAGAGGGAGGACCTGCTCTGAGTCTAATCATGATCTTAGTGAAACCAAAACCTAAAGAAGAAGCTTTTAAAATCTGTATTTGGACTGAATAAAATGAGAAGTGTGAGTGTCGTCGACATGCAATATTATTGAGAAGCAGGTTTGTCTAGGTGTCACTCAGATGACAGGAGCAGGCTATGTCCCAAGCGGTGACAGTGATATGGAAGACTGGACATATGAGAAAGATAGAAAAGGACATTGTTTCCACAAAAACTACTCCTTCTGCAGTGACACCGATTCTAAATGACCTTCTTATCACTAGTTTTTCTGCACATTTCCCCATCATATATTGCTCATGACAAATTACATAAACTTAAGTTTACAAAAGGGAAAAGTGTGGTGGAGTAGAAAGGGAAGATGGTGAACTTTGGCTCTAGTATGTGCCCTGCTACTAAATCAGTCATTTACAAGACACTCAGGTCACTTCACATCTCTTTCACTTCACGATTTGCCTCAATTTCTTCATCTGTAAAATGGGACAGTTAGCCTAGATAATAATATCTCAGGTACTTTTTGGCTTCAAGATTCTTGGTTCCAGTCAATAGAAGTTCCAATGGCTATGAAAAAATTCTTTAAAAGTCTCTTTAATAAAATTCCTGGAATTAGTCTTACAGAGTCATTCAAATATCTATGACACAAAAGAAGACTGTAAAGTAAGTCTGTGTATACACATTAACTACAAGCAGGGTTTCATACAAATAAGAGAATTAAAACTGAAAAAATTCTTTTATGAATTCAAGTATGAAAGAGAGGATAAGTTGCTCTCAGACTCTCAGGATATAGAAGTCCAATCCTCAGTGTGTTTTTTATTTGTATTAGTCAAGTTTCCCATTGCTGAGACAAAAAACCTGATACAACTCTAGAGAGATGTTTATTTTTGGCTCATGATTTCAGAGATGATGGTCCATAGTTGGCTCCAAGCAGAAACATCACTGTATGAGGGCAGGATATGGCAAAACTATTTACCTCATGGCAGCCAGGAAGCAGAGGGCAGAAGATGCCAGGGAGAAAAGGACTGGGAACCAGACATAGTATCTAAGGTCACACCAACATGATCCATCCGGACATACTCAGAAATGTGTTTCACTAATTCACTAGTGTCTCCCAAGCCAATCAAGCTACCAATCTGGTTCAACTGTCACAAGCTTCTCTTTTATCTTCAATAGCACGTAGCCTGGTGCCTTGCATATCAAAGATATTCAATGCTAATGCATGAATAAATAAATCAATGAAATGAGAAGAAAGGAAAGAGGATGGATAAGGAAAAGGATGAGAAAAAGACATGGTGTGTATATATTAATGTGTCTGATGGTGTCTAACTCTAAAAGAATTAATGATGCTGAAGTAAAGGAATGATGTACAAGATGAGAAGAACTACACCCAATAGGATAATAAAGTCATTAAGAGGATAAGCTTGATTCTTCTCATTGCAAAAAAAAAAAAAAAAGTGATCAGACAGAATCACAGGACAATAAAAAACATATTCACTGAGCTTGACCTGGTTCATTTAAGGTGCCTTAATGCTATAGCAGTCCCTGTACACTTAGTCCTGAACATCACAGATAAGTATTTCTCATATTTTCCTCACAACTCACAATCATTTCCTATTATTCTTCCTCAAAGATAATGTTTAAAGAGAACAGAACTAGACTTGGATTTGATAAAAGCTCAGTATTTCCACCACCACCACTATGTCTCTTGCTATCAGAACTTGCAAAAGAAAAGACATAACTGAAATACAAACAAGGCAAGAACTATAAGATTTTACTCTATATTTTCTATATAAACACAGCATAATTGCAGGGAATCAGTGGGTTATAGGTCACAGGGAAGCAAGAAGGATAAAAATGTTAAGACTTAATTATTGAGACAAGCTAGTCTTTCTCATTTATTGCTGGAAATAAAGCAATAGCAACTTAAAGAATAGAAAAAATGCTAAAATGTGACACTTCTCGTCTTCTTCTGTCTTACAAATACCATTATCACATGAGTAAGAAAGAGGAGGCACTAGTAGGAATAAAAGACAAAATAAATTCTTGTAACAAAATCAATTATAATTACTAAGATTCACTTTGACCATTTAGCACATGGGTGATGTGTTCCATTACAAATGGTTGAATGGTTACTTTGTAGAAGAAAATCGCAGTTGCAGCCTGCACTCACGCCAAAGGTGGCAACATCTGAGGCCAGCCGCACACTACCCCACTTTGCTGTGCACAATGCCCCACCCTGACCTCTGCACACGTTACTTTCGATCATCAAGCTGTCATGACAGTTGGCAAGACAGTATTCAATGCAGACATCTCCAGACAAGGAAAGCGAAACTCTACTGAAATTCAAAGCACCTCTTTAAGTTTAATGAATATCTCATCCATTTGAACAAATGAAGGCTTAAATTAGGTAGCTCTAGGATCTCAATGTCAAACATGTGTACAATTCAATTAACGCACACCAGCATGTTCCCATAACTCTTTTTTCTTTTGACTGCGTTCCTTAAAAAAAAAAAAAAAAAAAAAAAAAACTGAAGCCCAGGCAAATGAGGTAATGTTGGAATGTTACATGGGTTCTTGGAAGAAGCAATTAGTGAGCAGGTCAGAGGCAGGGATCACAGAAGGTCAGAAGCAGAACCTCTTTGCTTTCTGAGCGCAGCAGCTGCTTCTAGGGCTGGCTGGGACCTCCATGAAACCTGAGCCAGAAGAGACTCAGGCTAAAACTGAATAGCACACAGCAGAGTTGTTCATGGAGTTTAGGAATCATACAAAACCACAAGATCCTGTTTCGGGTGCCACTTACGGAGCCCAGTCTGCCTTCATGTCCTGGACTTGCATTCTATTCATTTTAAGAAAAATTTTTAAATGGCTCTGCCAGGGAGCTTCAAGAGTATGGCTGGTTCCAGAATTATATTAATTCACGGTGCTGAAGAAAATGAAACAAAACTAAGTGGCTAGTATCTAATATCAAAATTATAGTGCAAGTGCAAAGCAAGTGCACTTTCTTGGCTTAAATTATTTGGATAATTGCCTCAGTAGAATAGTCAAATCCTCAATCTGCCTAAAAAATAAATACTAATCAAATGCAGCATTCTTCTTGAACTCTGGGGGTATCAATACTTCATCTTTATTCAGAGTGATTCAATTGCTACATTTCAACAATTCAAAACAGATTTGTTTAGGGTCAAATACATTTACAAGTGAAACAGTGTCATGGAGACAGACAGCGGCCCTCCACAGGTGCTTGAGGAGAAACAGCTCTCAGGTGACTGCACAAGTGGACACTTCCTGATTGAAAGCCGTGTCAGTCACAGAATGATTCAGTACTTGAAAGCGTGGATGAAAAAAAGTGGGCACAACAAGAGGCAGTGAGGGTGGCATTGGAATTCTGATACCAGTTTTGCTGCTAGGGTTGGGATCATTAGCAAGCATGTAAGCTCTCTGGGTTCCAGTTGGTTAGATTAAGCCAATTATTTAGCACTGATTTTTTTTTTTGGTTATATTTCTTCCTTCATCAGATCCTAAAAATAAATTGGTAGTAAAAGCCAGACTTCTACATTTACTTTTAGCTCTTATGTTCTTGATTTTTACCTTTCATTAAAAAATGAAATTAAATGGGCAAAATAGTGATTGATTCAAGACTTCTATGAGGAGAAATGCAATCCTGAGTTACCAAGCAAATGTTATTATAGCAAAGCTTCTTCAGATATCAGGATGAGCTTGACCTCCAGGAACAAGAACTTGCAACTCAACTATTCTTTTCTCTAAGGAGAATATTTTCAGAAGTAGAGTGACTGAAATAGATTATCCAAGACCCAAGTTCTTTACACTGTATTAACATTGTCTCCCACACCGAATGAAACTTGTACTTTACCCAGGTCTTCTCATGCTTATCAGGTGCTGAGGGGCACCATGAATTCGTATCTTCAGGATGCTGTCCAGGAGAGAAACAGGAGCCATACCTTCCCTGTTCTTTGTGTCTCATTTTATTCAGAAAACAACAAACAAACAAAAAAATGACACTTCCTAGAAGTTCCCAGCACATTTCCAATCAGGTCTCACAAAGAATTTTGACCTATGCTTGTTCCCATATCAAACTTTAAAAAAAAAAAAAAAACACCCACTAGAATTGGTTTTATTAAATTATGGACTCACATGCTGTCCCTTGAAATATGGCTGACTAATGTGTATGAAAGTGAGAACTGACAGGACAGAGGTGGGGGGATAGCTTTAGAGAAGGAATCAGAAATTGCTTCACAGGAAAAGCCTTTACAGTAGTTCACTATTGTAAAGAAAATAAACTAGATCAATGATATATTATGTTATTATGAAATTAGATATGCCCAAATCTACCACTTTATTAAGAAGGGTATGCTTAGGAAATTAAGTACACTAACAAGGGGAATTTCTGTCTCTTTATGATCTCTGATAAACTGGTAAGGGAAATGAAATATATAATTTATATATTAATATAATATATATACTGTATATCATCAACTTGACCAGTGTAATCCACTTGTGTCTTATTGAAACAGAAACATGAGAGAATAGAAGACAAGGTGGTGTGTCAGAAGTTTAAATAAATGACGCAGACCAGAGGTAATTGAATGCTGAACCAAGGCAGACACAGAGGACATAAAGAGGAGAAGAAGGACTCAAAACAAGTATGACAGGTAGAATCAGCAGCTTCTAGTGGCTGATTGGATGTGGGTAGTAAAGAAGAGAGAAGAGTTTAAGGCGATGGACAAGGAGAAAAAAAAAGACAAAAGAGAAGAGAAACAGCATTTCCTGAATAGGAATGTGAGAAGATAACAAACTTGAGTTTGTGGACACTTAAATTGCAGACACCATGGTGTCTGCTTAGAGTTCAGTTCAGATGCCTACCTGGAGTCTCCGTCTTTCTGCAGGAAGAACATGGAGCAAGAAAAGAAAAGAATGAGTTGAGAAAAAAATTCTGAGGAAGACTGACACTTAAGAGTGTCAGAGTGAACAGAGAAAGAAAAGCTGGAAAAAATTGCTGGAGACATGGAAACCAGAAGAGAAATGTGTAGTGAGCATTAGAAAAATATTTGAATGTCACTTACCAGAAGAGAAATACAAATAAAAACAACACTGAAATTTCATCTTACCCCAGAAAGAATGGTCATCATCAAGAAATCAGATAACAACAAAGTCTGCAAGGAAGAAGGAACATTGTGGGTGGGAATGTAGACCAGTAAATAAACTGAACACAAATCCTATACTATTGCAGATACCGAGTCAATACCTACTGAATGAATGATTGTGTTGATGACAAATAGATACTTGGTGCAAGCTGGCCATGGTGGTGTATGCCTATAATCCCAGTACTCAGGAAGCGAGGCAGGGGGATTTCTCCAAGTTTGAGGCCAGCCTGGGCTACATAGTGAATTCAAGGATATCCTGGGCTACATAGCAAGACCCTGTCTGTAAAAACAGAAACAAGATAGAAATTTGGTGGATTAAAAGTATAGCACCGAGAGTTTAGCTCACATTTTGTTTCAGTCGGAAGTTACATACCTTAGCACATTTTTTTTCCGTACTCTTTTAAAGAATAGAAGCAAAAGCAAAGAATACAGGAACAGAACAAGATGCCAAGAATGTTCGTTTTAAAGGATATAAAGCAGTACAACAAGGAAAGAAATCGAGCCATGCTCCATGCTAACAGGCAGAGAAGTTCAAATGGAATTCGTTCATATTGACTCAGGAGATTCACGCCATTCTGTAAAAGGCTACCATGCACAGTTAATGTGCACTGAATAGAAATTATAAATTTGATATACTTGTAACATTTTCTCATTTTAAATGAAGCATTATAGAAATGATTCCATTAGTGGAGAAGCAGGCAACTGGAATGGTTCTTATGATGCAGTAACACACTTGATAACTCTTACCTCTCCTTTTTTAAATGTAGACTTCATGGCTTATCTTCTATTTCAACTTTTTGAAAGAGACAGAAGTAGAGAATAGTATTTCTCTAGGCAAGACAAAAACATCATAGTGGCAAAGAGAAGCTGAGAGTCAGCTTTAGTGTCAGAGCCAGTGGGGGGATGTGGAGATTATGCCGAGCTGGATGCGTCCCTGCTACTGAGTGCCAGGTGCCACATAGCAGCTATGACCAGTGCCACTGTCCCTCTCCACGTCCGAGGAGAATTTGAACAATCCACGATTTAGATTTGTGTTTACATTTGATGGAAGAAAACAAAAAGGATATTTTAAAAGAAGGGAGAAGGGATTAAAAAAAAAAAACGAAGAGAAGAAACATTATAAAAGCCTAGTAAAATGTGCTTTGGGACCATCAGTTTCCATTCTTACCCTGGTAAACTGCTATTTTCACAGATGTAGAAATTTACATCGGATGAAGAACAGGACAGATCACTGTCAAGAAGCCGAAACTCAGGTGCTTTTATCCTTAGAGCTCACCTCTCTTTAATACATCTTCTGCGCTCGGCTTAACATAACCATCATCTTCTCCACACAAACATTTTCTCATGTTTATAAACCTGTCTCCTGGTTTTAAAAGGGTAATGACACTGCAATCTTAGGAATAGAAGAGCAGAAATGGGCACAAACCTCTCTCCACCAGGAGGCATTCGCATAGCCTTGGCTTCTAAAAAGCCTGCTTCCTGAATCCTTTACATTATGAGCCAAGGGAGAGCAGACAGTTTTTATTACCTCATCCTACCAACAAGCTCAGCCTGACACAAGCGTTTTCTTGTGAGTTTCTCAAAGCCTTTCAGAAATATCCATCTCCAGTGCACACTGAGGTTTCACAGAAAAACATCCATCATGTTGGTGAAGATGAGGCATGGTAAGCAGGAAACTTTAGACATCATAGGTAAAAATGGACGCTGAGAGAAAAACACAACAGCAAAAACCTCCGACATGTTGAGTCTTCTCTCCTTTTGCTTTTCTAGGTCCCCACAAAACTCACTTATAAAGCTTCTTCTGAGTACTATTTCCTGAGTTGTCTCTAAACAGGGATTTGGTCACAGGGAATTTAATTTGGGAAACTTCTGAAATTTCATCATTCCTTAATTTAATTGCTCTTTTATTGCCCTTACTGACTTGTCCTTTTCAATAGCTGGAGCCCTTTTTGTTCCCAGAGTAAGTTGAAATACTCTTTGGAAGGGTTGTGACTGATCACATGGCTGACAGCCACGGGCTAATTAGCACACGAAAGGTGCCAATCTGAAGCTAAAATGCTCAGGACAGAGATTAGAGAGAGAGATGCTCCTTTTCCCCTGATACATTTTTTATTTTTCACTTATAAAAACAGACAACCACCACTGGATATTGACACTGAAATATTTCTCAATAATATTAGGTATCACTGCAGGTATGTTGAGAATAAAAATCCCTTGGTTTTATTCCAGACCCCAGAAGTCTGAATGCTCCCAAGATGATTCTGTTGTATGTAAGGACTGAGAAGAGTGAAGCAGAGGGCAGGCAGGGCTTCACATTTTAAGGCAAAAAGTAGGGCAGAGAGACTGCTTGCTGGGTCAGAATATGCTCCTTCTGAGTGATCAATGGGGAAAATACATTCATTCACCAGAGCAACTTTGACTTTAGGTCCTAACCATCTAACATAGAATCCAAAATACTCCAGCAATTTCAAGAACAGCCTCCCAAACAAGGTAATCACCGCATGGATCAGATTTCCAGGTTGCTGTATAACTGAGCAAGGCATTTAACCCTTTGCACTTACAGACAGTGATTGTGAATAAAGGGGTTCCCTGTACTCAAAGGCTAATCGAAAGTGTATCACAGTGCTGTACACGTAACAATGTACATAATTATAACATGACATGACCCTCAAAGTATCTCTCTACAACTGCAGTTTGTGCAGCAAGCTTTGATTCTTAAGCATGAGATCAAACTAGTTGAATTTAATATTCTAGAACATTTGATCAGAATTCAAAACAAGAAGTAAAAAGAATTGATTGAAAGCCAGTAAATTAAAGTCAGGTGAACCATTGCTGCTGTTTAAGATTTTAAAACTCAATTCAATGAAAAATATTGATTGATTTTGAGACAGGGTCTGACCAAATCGTATGTTTGCCCAAGCCACTCTCAAATTTGCAATCCTTCTCTCTCAGCCTGCCAAAGCGCTGGGACCACAAGCCTGCCTCACCACACTCAGCTTCTAAGAGTAGGCTTGGCTTCCTTGAGGGATGAATAGAGAGCAAACTGTGCTTACCTTAGTGTCAGAACTCTCTCACACTCTGCCTATGCTTTCTATAGCATTGCCATTTCACACTGTTTCCCTAAGTTGATGGCCTAGACCAATACCCACTGTCCAGTATTGAACATACTGTAATCTTACAGATTTCCTAGTAGAACCCTCTTCTTTATCACATTTGCTTGTTCTAGGAGATCATTTTATTACTTGTTCTTGATAATATTAAATCTAGGAAATTTATTTTAAGCATTTCAGGCAGACAATCATTAAGGAATAAACCTGGGAAGAATTTGGGATACAATATCCATGGATAACATCTGCCAGTTCATTCACTTGGCAACACATTTATATTGGTTACCTACCATCCATTCATCATTACTCCATGTAATGGAATATAGTAACAAATGAAAGCCAAGTTTCTTTCTCTCCAAGAGCTTTCATTCCAGTAGAGGGAGATGATACATTAACAAACAGAAAATCAGCTAGCAAAAAGTAATACACAGAAGATTAGAATAGGAAAATGGAAGAGAACGACTGGCTGCTTTTCTCAATGATCAGGGAAGATCTCTCTGAGGAGGCAACATTTAAGGGAAGATTTAAGTGACTAGAAGGAGACAGCTCTGGGATATTAAGAGAAAGACATTTCCAGGTGGAAGGAGCAGCCAAGGCGGAGCCTCAAAGGCTAAAGAGAGCTTGACACATTTCAAAAGTAGGAAGAACAGTATGAATGGAGCAAGTTGCAGTCAGAGCTGTGGTCAGCTTCTCAAAGAAGACAAGAGATTTGGGCTACACATAACAATTGTGCAACAAATCATAAAATCTGCATATGGTTTATAGGTAAGATATAACATGTACTAAGGTTAAGACTGTAAGTTTTAATTGTGCCTATGATTTTGTAAGAAAAAGCTCTTATTTTTAGCGAATAAACACTGACATATTTAGGGTGTGGGAATTGTCTACAATCTACTTACAAATGCACCAGAAAATATATATTTCAATACTGCATGTAGAGTTAATGTTTGAAATTTTAAAATAAACCTTAGAACTCTTTTCAGAAACTTGAAATTATTTTAAAGTTAAATTATTTTAAAAGTTTAAAAAAGTTAAATTATTTTAAAGTTAAAAGTTTAAAAGCCTTTGATGACAATGGGATATATTACCACGAGATTGGCTAAAAGTAAAGTGTTTGAAAATACCAAGTGTAGACAAGGAGATGAAGTAATTAGAACTCTTTTTCATTTGAAAACTCTTTAGAAATAACCACTAAAGATAAATATATAGGTCTAGTTTATGGTCTAACAAATCTACATCTAAGTGTATACACAGCAGCAGTGGTCACAATTGTTCATCAGAATGCATATATAAGAATCATCACAGCACCCTCCATAATTATTTTAAGTCAAAAACAACCCACAAATATCTCAGCATGTAAATGGGTACATTAGTCAGGATAAACTCATACCAGGATCATCCCGTGAGTGACCTAGAACTGCACATAATATTTTGAGTGGGTCTTAGGAACAAGGCTGAAAGAAAACAGAGAAAAATAATATGCAATACATTCCAATCACACAGTCTACAAATGGGAAGACAACCCTCTCAGGGGAATTTGAAAGGAACAGGAAGTTTGTTCTTTGTACTTTATTTTTCTTCAGTGATGAGAAATGAACCCAGGCCCTTCACACTGAGTTACATCCACAGCCCTTTTATTTTGAGACAGAGTCTTGGTAAATTGCTAAATTACCCAAACTGGGATCAGACAGGCTAAAATATGTGAGTAGATACTCCATTGATGTGAACATACAGATGGCAACTAAGTATGCTAAAAGAATCACTCCTAGGATCCTACTGCCTCTGCTTCCCAGAATTCTGGAATTGCAGATGTGTGCCCCATGCCTGGCTTACTCTATTTCTTCAGTGGATGCTGGTTAATGTGCATGTGTTTAGTTGTGAACTCTTTAAAATATATAATTATGCATATTTTTCTGTATACTCCTGAAGTATATGAATTTAACAACTGGACATCAATTAACAAAATAAAATTTAACTTCAGCCAAAACTTCTCATCCTATACCAAAATTAATTCAAAATGAATAATTGACTTGGATATAAAACTGTAGGCCAACGGTGATGGCACATGCCTGTAATCCTACCATTCAGGAGGATGAGGCAGGAGAATCACCTTGAGTTGAAGGCCAGCCTGGGCTACATGGGATGTTAAAGCCCACCCTGAACTGCACAAGGAGACTCTGTCTCAAAAAAAAAAAAAAAAAAAAAGTACTTACTATAGGAAGAAACTATCAAATGTGGGGATAGGAAAAGAATTCCTAGACTTAAAAGCACAATCCAGAAAAGAAAATATTGCTAAATTAGACTTGATCAAAGTTTAGGAGTTTCTCTACAAAATACCCTGTAAATAAGATGACGAGTAGTAGAAAATATTTGTAAACTATATACCCAACAAAGGGCTGGTTTTTAGAGCATATAAAGGATTCTCAGAATTCCAGAATAAATGCCAAATAATCAAATTTGAAAAAGGGTAAAATATGTGAGCAAATACTTCACTGGGGAGAACATACAAATAGAAAAAAAAAGCTAAGAGAAGCTCAATATCATTCACCATTATTATAAAATTATAATTCAAATTAGGTATCACACTATAATGATTAGACCATGTAAAAATAAAAATATAAAAAAACAACAAATGTTGGCAAGGATATCAAGATACATTCAAATATTGCTTGTAGAAGTGCAAAATGATGTAGCTACTCAATAAGAGTATAAGAGTTTCTACAAGAAATTTAATTTTATAAAGCCTAGTTAGGACATTTCTGAGAAAAATAAAAATATAAGTTCATTGAAAGAACTACACACAAATGCTCCTAACAGTTTTATTCATAATATCCTCAAATTGGAAACCACTCAGATGTCTTTCAATAAGTGAATAGTTAAATAGTAGTACATCAATATCATGAACACTTACTCAACAAAAAACAATAAATTGTTGATGCATTTGGAAGAATCTCAAGGTAATTATGTTGAGTGTGCAAAAAAAATCTGAAAAATTACCAATTTTGTAATTCCATTTATATAAAATTCTAAACATGGTAAAATAAGAATTGAAAGCCTAGTAGTTACCAGACATTAAAGAAAACTTTTAAGAGCTTTCATTGTAGTCACAATAAAAATATCTCTTTGAAAAAATTGAAATGCATTAACAGAATTCCCACATTCAAAGCAAAAGAGTTTATTATAGTTCTGAGGGCAATGGTTTTTATTTTAGAATTTTATGCTGCATAGACACTTCCAAATATGAACACAAAGCAAACATTTTTCTATATACCAAGAAGCAGGGGGAAAATTAGTAGCCTGGAATATCACCAGGTCTGGGCTAGAAAGTTTTTGTTTTGCATGAGAACAAGTCTACCCACACAACTGATTTATACTCTAGTAACTGGTGAGTCACTAATACAATTATAAGAGAAAAAATAATGAACTTAAAAGAATGAACCTGATTGTAAAAATGTGTAGTATTATTTTTTAGTCTAAAAAGTTTATTTGTAAACAAGAATAACTACTCTGAAACAATTCCAAGGTGGTGAAGTGGCAAGATGGAGACACCAGAGAGATACAAAAAAATGCTAATCCTGATTTGACTAGAATAAAGAAATAATCTAAATGCTACTACAAAAGTGTAAGTTTATAACTACGTACTTTGCTAATACCAGAATACACATTTCATGAAACTGAAATCATAATTTGTTTTATTTTTTGTAGACTCTTATGGTCCAGAAGACTCATGACAAACTAAATGTATTTGGGGAAAAAAGAATAAATTAATATGAATGAATTGATGAACAAGTAAATTAATTAATTTCAGAATTACTGTTTTATAAATTTTTTAAGTTTATCGGTACAGTTTAGATGTACGCAATGATCATACTCATCATAGGGAACTTGTACCTGTATATAATGTATCTTGGTTCCTCTTTTTTACCCCATTCCCCTCTGTTGTAGTCAGGGATTGCAAGGAAAACAATTACACACAGGACACATAATTTATAGGATTTTATCACGGTCACCCAAAGAGTCAAATACAAAAGAAAGAGTGCAGGAAATCTGTCCACACACTAAGACCAAAAGAATCCAGCTGAGAGCCTGGATCCCACATTAATGTCCTGCATGATTCCAGTTGAAGACCTAGAGCCAATGACAATGCCCCCCATAAGTTCAGTTGGAAGCCTATAACCCATGACAAGCTCATGCAAATCTGTTTCATGGATCTGTGCTGCAAGGGCCCAAAGGTCAACAGTGGAAGCTAGAAAGTCTGTGCCAGCAGGATGAAGGATCTGTACCAGCAGGCTGAGGGATCTTCACTAGAGCCAGGAAGTAATGCTCAAAACTAGGACCATGGCTCCCTGAAAAGCACCACAGCCACCCTTAGTGACAAGGAGGTCCCAAGTTCCTCCAATGATGAGAACAGCTGAGTTCATATCAGGAAGCCAGCAGGACAAGCTTCTGGAGGTTGAATAGCTTATACCTTCCCCTCCGGAGCCAAGAAGCAATGCTCAAAGTAAGGCCCAGAGCACCCCCAAAGTGAAACACACCCATTCTCAGCAACAAGGTCCCAAGTTCCTCTGATGATGAGAACAGCCAAGTTTATATCAGGAAAGAAGCTTGACAAACTCCTCCCAGAGAACCGATGGCAACAGGAGAACAAACACCACCACAGAGAACCAACAACACCACTTCTTCCTCTCTGCTTCTCCTTTTTATGTTGGCAACAATCCTCAGGTGGGCCATTCACACTCAGCACCACACTAATTCAGTTCAGCCATTATTACAAGTTGACCACCAGTTATCAATCCACCACAATCCACCCCGGTCAATTTGATAACCATACACATTTCCTTAAACCATAGTCTCTAGTGGCATATTTGTGAAAAGTTAACACGTCTTGGTCTATTCAGATTTACATTAATATAACAGTTACATACATACAATTCTTATTGCACTCATTCCTGCACCAAAAGCAAAATATTCAAAGGGTGACTAAAATTCAGGTTTAAAACAATACTTCGATTAACTTGATTACAAACATATATCGAAAAACAACATTAAAATCCTATTAAAAGAACTATTACAATCACAGTTCTTGCTTTCCATTAAATTTTAACATGGCTTGGAAAGACTAAAAAAGGATCTCCTGCAGTTCAAACACACTCTTCTCTTCAGGTGAAAAACTTCAGTTCATTTTTCTATTGACCTGATCTTCTCAACCACATATTCTTGTTTCATCCTGGCAATCCCTCCCTCCTTTTAACCCCTCTTCCCATACTTATTTACAAAACTTTGTTTCCATTTTGTCCTTCTGTTCTCATTTTCATCCCCAGTTCCCCTTTCCTTTTGAATAATTTCTTCCTATTTCACAATATCTACTATATATTTTGGTTCTTATTTACACTTTTGGTTTCTCACACCAAAGAGAGAGACAATGTGATATTTACACATGCATACCCAGCTTATTTCACTTCAGAGTATGGTCTCAATTTACATAAAATGTCTCAAGTTTATCCTTCTTTATGGCTGAGTAACACCTTATTTTAGGAAAAAATATTTTTTTTTTATTAAATCACAGTTAAAGGCCATTTGTGTTATTTCCAAGATTTAGCTACTACAAACTCTGCTCCTATAAACAGGGTGTGCATACATCACTGTAGAAAGATGCTTTTAATTCTTTTGTGGAGATGCCAATGCATCAAATGGGACCTCTAGTCCTAGTTTTTTGTCATTTAAACCATCTGGTCCATGGTCACTTTTGGGGGGTGGTGGGTGGCGGGTATCAGGAATCAAACTCAAGACCTTGTGCTTGCCAGGTGGGTCCTTATGCTGCTGAGCTATACCCCCAGCTGCTTACTCCTAGTTTTTTGAAGAACTCCACACTGATTTCCAAAGTCTACACTTTTCAAAGTCTACACTTTTTTGAATAATCTCCACACTGATTTCCAAAGTCTACACTTTCACCAGCAGTGGAGAAGTGTTTCTTTTTCCCCACATCCCCAACAACATTTGTTATTGGTTCATTTCTTGAAGATAGCCATTCTTTCTGTAGTGAAATGGAATCTCAGTGTTGTTTTCATTTGCATTTCTTAAACGACCAGTGATGTTGAACACTTTTTCATATATTGATTTGCCGTTTGCATTTCTTCATCTGGGAAGTGCATATTAACCTCAGATGTCCATTTTGGATTGGGTCTTTGAATTTGAGGGTCCTAATTTTTTTTCAATTCTTTATATGTTCTAGATAGAAGTCCTTTGTCTGAGGGACAGTTGGCTAAAATTCTCTCCCACTCTGTGGGGTTTTTTTTCCACTCTGTTGATGATTTCTTTTGATGTGCAAAAACTTTTTAATAAGACAAGATACCAGTTGTTGATTGTGGGAAGTATTTCCCGTGCAGTTTGATTTTTGTCCATGAACTCTCTGCCTACCCCTATGTTGTCAAGATTTCTACCTACTTTGTCTTCCAGCAGATTTAGTGTTTCTGTTTTAATATTTAGATCTTTGATCCGTTTTGACTTTAGTTTAGTGCATGGTGATTGACATGGGTCTAGTTTTAGTTTTTGGCAAATGGAAAGCCAGTTTTTCTAGCACCACTAATTAAAGAGGCTATTTTTCTTTCTGAACATATTTGGTGCCTTTGTTGAAGATGAGGTGGCTGAGTGTGTTTGTAGTTGTGGCTGCATCTTCTAATCTATTTCGTTGATCTTCAGATCTGTTTTTATTCCAATACCATGCTGATTTTATCACAGTAGCTTTGTAGTATAATTTCAAGTTGGGGATTGTGATGCCTCCTGTCTTGCCTTTTTTTAATTGTGGTTACAGATGAACTTTAGGAATGATCTCTCTAGATCTGTGAGGTATGCAAATGGTATTTTGATTGGAATTGCATTAAATCTGTATAACAGTTTTGGGAGAATGGCCATTTTCACAATGTTTGTTCTTCCTATCCATGAACAGGGAATGTCTTCGATTTCCTTTTTCAGAGTAATGTAATTTTCAATGTATAGATCTTTTACTTCCTTTATTAGATTGATTCCTAAGTATTTCTTTTTCTTTTTTCTTTTTCTTTCTTTTTTTTTTTTTTTTTTTTTTTTTTTTTTTTTTTTTTTTTTTTTTTTTTTTTTTTTTTTTTTTTTTATGCTTCATGAAGAGTATGGTTCCCTAATTTCTTTCAGTGAATTTGTTATTTGGGTACAGGAATGGTATTGATTTTTGTATCCAGCTACTTCTTGAATTTCATTATTAATTCTAGAATTCTTTTAGTGGATTTTTTTGGGGGTCTTCCATATACAGTATCATGTTCATCTGCAAATAGTGACCGTTTAACTTCTTCCTTTATTCCTTTTCTCTCTCTTGTCTAATTGCTCTGGCTAATGTTTCCAGAACTATGTTGAATAGAAGTGGTGACAGTCGATATCCTTGTCTTGTTCTGATTTTCCAGTGAAAGCATTCAGTTTTTGTCTATTTAGTAAGATGTTGGCTGTTGATTTATCATAGATGGATTTTATCAGATTGAGACACAGGCCATGTATTTCAATTTTCTGGTTTTTTTAATCATGAATGGGTGTTGGACTTTATCAAAAGCTTTCTCTGTATCTATTGAGATGTTCATACAATTTTTGTCCTTGGCTCTGTTGATGTGGTGTATTACGTTTATTGATTTTCATGTGTTGAACCATCTGCATTTCTGGGATGAATCCCACTTGGTCATGGTGTATAGCCTTCTTGATGATTTGCTGCATTCTGTTGGTAGTATTGTATTGAGAATTTTTGCATCTATGTTCATGAGAGAGATAGAACTACAGTAGTCTTTTTTGGTTGAGTCTTTTTTTGGTTTTGGTATCAGAGTAATACTTGCCTCCAGGAATGTGTTAGGGATAAATGTTTCCCTTTCAATTACCTTGAAGAGTTTGAGGAGAATTGGTGTTATGTCTTCTCTAAATTTCTTGTAGAATTCAGCTGTGAATCCATCAACACCTGGACTTTTCTTTGTTGGTAAGTTTTTAATTGCATTTTCAATCTCTTTAACTGACACTGGGTTATTCAGAATTTTCATATTTTGATTGAACTTTGGTAATTCATATGTTTCTAGGGTTCTGTCCATTTTTTCTTTGTTTTCCATCTTACAAGAGCAAAGATTTTCAAAATAGGTATTGATGATCTGGCTTTCCACAGGATTTGTGATTTCATCTTTTTCATTCCTTATTGTATGAACTTGAGATTATTCTTTCCTTTTTGTTTTGATAAAGTTGGCTAGGGGCTTATCAATCTTATTCTTTCAAAGAATCAGCTCTTCCATTCATTAACTCTGTGTATCATTTTCTTAGACTCAGTTGTATTAATTTCTTCCCTGATCTTTATAATTTTTTCTCTTGTATGGGCTTTTGGTTTGACTTGCTCTTTTTCTAGAAGCTTGAGGTGCAGCACTAGGTTATTTGTGCTCATTCTATTTTTCTGATGTGAGAATTCACTGCTACAAATTTACCCTTAGGACTGCTTTCATTGCATAGGTTTCAGTAAATTGTATTTGCATTTTAAATGAATTGTAGATATTGTTTAATTTCTTCTCTAGTTTCATTTGTGGCCCATTGGTTGTTCAGGAGGGCGTTACTCAATTTCCATGTGCTTATGGAGTTTTTTCAGTTTCTTCAGTCATTAATTTCCAATTTCATTGCACTATGGTCAGATAACATGCATGGGATAATTTCAGCTCCTTTCATTTACTTAAGCATGTTCTATGGGATAGTACATGGTCTATTTTAGAGAATGTTCCATGTGTTTCTGAGAAGAGTGTTAACTTTGATGTTTGGGAGAACACTCTGTAAACATCTACCAAGTTCATTTGTTGACAGTTTTGGATCCATTCTGTTATTTCTTTGTTGACATTTTGTCTAGTTGAGCTATCTTTTTTTGACAATGGGGTATTAAGGTCCCCTGTTACAATTGTATTATCACTTATTAATTTTCATATCTATTAATATTTTTCTTAAATAGTTGGGTGCTCCTGTATTGGCTGCATATTTATGATTATTATCTCTTCCTCTTGAATTTTTCCCCTAACAAGTGTGTAGTGAATGTTTTTATATCTTTTGATCATTCTTAGTTTGAAGTTCACCTTGTCTGCTAACAGAAAACTACCCATTTGTTTCTGGGTTCCTATTGCATAGAGTATTGTTTTCCATCCTTTGACCTTCAGTCTATGAGTTTCTTTTTGAGTTAAATGTGTTTCTTGTATACTGCATAGTGTTGGATCTTGTTTCTCAATCCATTCTTCCAGTCTGTATCTTTTGATTGGTGAGTTGAGGCCATTTACATTGATGGTTCTGACTGATATGTATTGACCTATTTTAGTCATATTATTTTCTTGCAAATGGTTCCCTACTTTCCCCCTGCTTAATTGCTTGCCCTGCTTGGTGGTTTCTTTCTGTTGTTGTTCTTGGAATTGCAGTCCTTTTCATTTTTATCTAAAATATCTTTTAGTACTCTTTGTAGTGTTGGTTTGGCGGTCATGAATTTCTTCAGTTGTTCTCTGTCATGGAAGTATCTTATCTCTCCATTAATTTTGTAAGATAGTTTTTCAGGGTACACCAATCTGGGTTGGAAGTTGTTTTCTTTCAGGACTTGAGATACATCAATCAAAGCTCTTCTTGACTTGAGGGTTTGTGTTGAGGAGTCTGCCATGATGCTGATAGGTGATCTGTTTGTTTTCTACAACAGCTTTTAAAGAGAACTGAATTTCTTGATTATTATATATCTGGATGAAGATTTATTTTGGTTAAAACAGGAGTTGTACATGCCTCACTTATCCACTTATCTGTGTATCAGATTATTTTCCCATGCTTGGGAAATTTTCTACTATTACTTCTGCAAATAATTTTTTATGTCATTTGCGTTGACTTCTGCTTTTTCATTGGCACTAATTATTCTAATATTATTTTTCCATCATTTTGTAGTTGCTGCATTGTTATTTCCTGATTTCTTGTTATTTTCAAGAGATCTTTCCTTTCATTATTGCTAGCTGCAATCCTGTCTTCAAGGTCTGAAAGTCTGCCTTCAGTTTCATTCTAACAGTTTTGCTAGTTTTAATGGAATTTTTAATTTACTGGATATCTGTTTGAATCAGTTTCATACATTTTATTTCTTTCTTATATTGATCATTCATAATTTCCATTCTCTTCCTATCATCATCTGTTTTTTTTATCTATCTCTACTCTAGATTTGCTTAACAATTCCTTTATAAACATTGACATTTCTTTTCTAACCTGAGAGAGTATTTCTGATCTGATTTCCTCTATAACCTTATGGATTTGTCCCTTACTTGAGTTGCTATCATTTCAGAAATTTCAGGCGTGTTTCTTCCAACTTATTCTATGTCTATGTCTCCTGGACTTGTTCTGGATGGACTGGAGGCCTGAGATTGCATTTTGCATTTTGTCTTGTCATTTTCTATTTAGAAATTTTTTAAATTTTGTTTTATGTGATGATCCTTGTGAGATTTTGTAGTAGGTATCTGTATCACTAGTATCAAGGCCTCTGCAGGAAAAGTCTATACTTCAGACATGTCTTCTGTGTGTAAGAAATTCTTGGTTTGTGTCTGTACCACAGTCTTACATTTCCAGTTAACTAAGAGTGGGATGTTGGTATCTGTTTAGCTCAGTCCTCAATTCTTTCATGTAGGGCTGTGGTGAGGTTATTACCCCAAAGCTTTCCAGTATTGTTATATAAGGGGGAACAACTGATTACAACACATATGACATCCTAGCTAAAGTCCTAAAATTGACATAAAAATAACATGAAACACAATTTAGAAACTGCCAAACTGTGGTAACTATTGATTTTGTACTTTAGACCATAGAAGCAAAGTCTATATTTATAGAACAGAACTAATCATAAATTATGAGTTTGTATGCAAAGTGTTTCCCCTTAATAGAGTAGTTTTACCCTGCTGTGGGGAAATTTATGGAGGATAGTATATCAAACAAAGATAACTGGAAAGGAAGCAGAAGTAAGGCTGGAGGACTAAGGATCATCACAAAAGGTTTGGGAAAGTAGAGTAAGGAGTAAAAAGAAAGAATGGAGGAGAGTATTCAAGGTATCATCTGAACTTGGTCTCTGAGTTTGGGAGATGGGATTAGTTTTCTGTAACTGGATTTCTCCCCAGCTCTTTAGAAAAGAGAGAAAAAGGAAAAAGAAAAGAAAAAGAATTTTAAAAGGCAAGGAAGAGAGAAAAAATTGAGATAAAAGGGCTAATTTTCAAGTCCTGGATTCTACCTGTGCTAGTTGATTGTCACATGGTATAGTGGGAGTGGTCAGATACCTGAGTTGCTTGATTCTTCTCATACTGGTTGCTCATCTCCTTAGTTTGTTGATAAGAGCTATTCTTTCTCAAGTGAGATAGAATCTCAGTTCTGTTTTAATTTGCATCTCTTGAATGATCAGTGATGTTGAATATTTTTTATTGCTATTTCTACTCATCTGAGACATGTTTGTTCATTTCAGATGCCCATTTTTGGACTGGGCCTTTAAATGTGGAAAGTTTGATTTTTAAAAATTCTTTATATGTTCTAGATATTAGTCTTTTGTCCGAGGAACAACTGGCTAAGTTGTTTTTCCCACTCTTTGGGTTGTCTTTTCACTCTGTTGCCCAAACCTCTTGCTTTGCAAAAGCTTTTTTGTAAGATGAGATCCCAGTTGTTGATTCTTTATTTATTTTTTTATTTTATTTTATTTTTTGTGGCACTGGGGATTGAACTCACAGCTTCACCCCTGCCAGGGCAGGTGCTTATGCCACTGAGCCAAACTCCTGGCCCTAGTTTTTCAAAGCAGGGTCGCACTATGTAGCTCAGGCCAGCCTTGCGCTCACATTGTAGCCCAAGCGGGCCTTGAACTCACAACACTCCTCCTACCTCAGCCTCCCGAGTGCTGGGATTAAAGGTGTGCACCACCACGCCCGGCCCAGTTGTTGATTCTTTATAGTATTTTCCATGTAGTTAGGGTTTTGTTCTTGAAGTCTTTGCCCACATCTATGTCAAGAATTCTACCTGTTTTCTCTTCTACCAGATTCAGTATTTCTCTTTAATATTTAGATCTTTGATCCATTTTGATTTTAGTTTAGTGAATAGTGAGACACATGGATCTAGTTTTAGCCTTCAGGATGTGGATAGCCAATTTTTCCAGCACCATTTATTAAAGAGGCTCTTTTGTGCAGTGGAAGTGTTTGAACCCTTTGTCAAAGATAAGGTGGCTGACTGCATTTAGAGTTGTTTTTGCATCTTTCAATCTGTTCCACTGATTCTATGTTTTTTTGTTTGTTTGTTTGTTTGCCAGTACCATATTGTTTGTATCACAGTAGCTCTGTTGCATAATTTCAAGTCAGGGATTGTGATGCCCCTGCCTTGCCTTTGTTGTCAAGAATTGTTTGTCCTATTCTAGGTATCTTCTTGTTCCAAATGAATTTTAGGATTATTCTTTCTGATTCTGTGAGATATACTAATGGCATTTTGATTGGGATTGCTTTAAATCTGTATATCAATTTTGGGAGTATCGCCATTTTTACTCTGTTGGTTCTTCTCACTCATGAGCAAAGTGTATTTTTCCAGTTTTTGACATACTCTTTGATCTTCTGTTTTTTTCCCCTTTCCTATCCATATTCTCATTATATGTATTTCCCTTGTCTAATTGTTCTGCTTAATGTTTCTAGAACTATATTAAAGTGGTGATAGTAGATATCTTTGTCTTGTTTCTGATTTTAGAGTGAAGACTTTCAGTTTTTGACCATTTAGAATGACTCTTGATAGGTCTGAATCATTCCTAATGTTAGTGATCAAAATAACATCTAGCAGATTAAGTTCTGCTCTACATGGCTTTATCTGCATGCCTTTGAATTCTACATGCCAATCATTCTAATAGTGCCTTATTTAATTTTCACATCAACCTAATGGAATACTCTCAGTATATTACACCCTATAAAGTTATTAATGGAAAAACTCTATATTAGTACTTTGCATGTAAAGAAACTGAGGTTCAAAAATTTAGTTTGTCACAAGACCTTAAGCATGAAAATGCAAATCTAAGGAATCTAACTTTGAATTATATGTTCAACAAAAATAGATATTCTTACTATTGAGACTGAATTAAAGAAATTAGAAGATTATAGCAAGCATGAAACTTTTAACCACAAAAATTTGAAAGAAGAAAAATGAATTAAAATGTGGGAGAATGTGACAATACATATGCTTCTCAGAAATTGATCTAAAACAAAAATAAGACAATAAGATTTCAATAAGAATTTATAAAGGCAGTATTTTAAATACTAGAGCAGTGGTGGCTAACTTATGTTACATGTGGTGTAGTGGGTTGTATAACTGAAAGCACTAAAGGATTCACCAGGACTGTATTAGAGTATTCTCTTGAAACTATCTGAATGTGGTGCATTGTATGGAGGTAGAAATTTGACCATATGTTCCATTTATTTTAGGGTTGTTGGTGTAACTCACTTAGAGAAATCAGCACATAGTTTTAATCATAGGGAGAAATTTTTACACCAAAATGATATTACATAGGGAAAAAGACATGGGATATTCCAAAGAAATCTGTACTACAAGACAAAATATCATACAAACATTAATACAACTATGCTGGGAGGCCACAATACCTCTCTATCACAAACAGATCAAGCAGACAAAACAACAACACCAACAATAACACCACACAATTCCACACCTTATAAGAAAGGGATTCATAAGTATCTAAGAGGATTCCAACTGTGAACAACAGAATATACATTACTCTCAGCATAGCTTAGAACTTTCTCAGAAACAGACCACATTGCAATGCATAAAGCATGCTTAAATAAATACAAAACTACCAACATTATTCTGTGAAAATTATATCATTGCAATGACACTAGAAATTAATGGTAAAGGAAACTATGGAAATGATGCAAACATATGGAGATTAAACAATATGTTCTTGAGTAGTCAATGCATCACAGAAGAAATCAAGGAAGAAATTAATATCTGGAATCAAAACATAATGCTAGTATAAAATACCAAAACTAAGAGACACAATGAAATCATTTCTACAGGGAAGTTTATAACTGTGAACTCATCCATAAGAAAAACAGTGAGACACAATAAATAACAAGAATAATTCAAATCCAAAGCTAGAAAAACAAGAAAAATTCAAAGCCAAACCTAATATAAGGAAGAAAATGATAAAGATGAGAGTAGAAATTAATGAAATCAAGACAAAAAAACCCAAAATAATAAAAAAAATACAAAGAATCAATGCAACAGAGAGCTACTTCTTTGAAAGCATATAAAATAGACAAATCTTTAGTCAACTGTACCAAAAAGAATTTAAAGGCCCAAACCAATGCAATTGGAGATGAAAAAATGAGATCATAGTGGATACTGCTGAACTCCAGAAGATTATTACTATTTTAAAAATTTGTACTCTAATAAATTAGAGAATGTAGAAGAAATGAATATATTGCTAGACACATAAGAATTTCCAAAACTGAACTGAGAAAATATAAAAACTCTGAACAATACAATAACAGGCAATGATATTGAGGAAATGATAAAAACCTACCAACCACGAGAACCCCAGGATTCAATGGATTTACCACTAAGTTACACAGGAATGTCAGGCAATATCTAACATGAGTACATTTCAAGCCTGTTAAGAAAATGGAAAGGAAATGAGTATTGCCAAACTCATTTTAATTCCCAAATTAGACAAGAATGCAAGTAAAAAAGAAAACCAAAGGCCAAGCTTTCTAATGGATATAGATGGAAAAATACTCAACCAGATACTGGCAAACAGAATGCAACGAGTCATTATAAAGATCATACATCATGACCCAGGGATGCAAGGATGGCTCAACATATAGAAATAAATAAATGCAACACATCAAATAAGCAAAAGAAAGGATAAAGATTATATCATCCTCCCAATAGATGTAGAAGAAACCTTCAGCAAAATTCAACATCTATTCATGATTAAAATCCCTGAAAATAGGCATAAAAGAACTAATCTAAGTTTAATAAAACCTACTTATGACAAACCTATTTTCAACATCATATTAAAGAGTCAAAAGCTGAAAGCTTTCTCTAATATTAGGAACAAGACAAGGTTATCTACTATCACCATGGTTGTTCAAGATAGTACTCAAAATTTTAGCCACAGTGATAAGACGAGAAAGAAATAAAATGTATACATACAGGGAATAAGTCAAGCAAACTATCCTTATTCACAAATCACATGATCTTTTACAAGAAAGATTCCCAAAATACTTACAGAACTAATAAACAAATTCAGCAATGTAGCACAATATAAAATCAACACAGAAAGAAATCCATACTGCACCTGTAGGCAACTGAAAAAAAAAAAGGAAAACAATACTACTCATAGTAGGTTCACAAAAAATTAAATAGTAGGAAATTAACCCAGTGAAGAAGTAAAATACCTATAAAAACAATAGGTCTCTAAAAAGGGATTATAGAAGTTATTTGAAAATGGAAAGATGAACCTGGTCAACATCCCCGTGCTAAGTCCCACATGCTGAAGGCCTGCACAATGAAATTTAAATAGTAGTGCAGCTTTGGCACTTCTCTCAGAACCTGGTAGGCCTCTGCCCATCATCCCCAAATACAAGGGACCTTTGGAAACTGGCTTGGGTCCTGGCTGGGGTCTACCCAGCAAGCCTGAGGGGCAGGGGAACCTCCTGTGCTGAGTGGCATGAGCTAAAGGCCTGCATAGTGAACTCCAGCTAGCCACGCAACCTCAGCACTTCAATTAGAACCTGGTAGGGTCCTGCCCAGTGACACCAAGCAGCAGGGAACTTTGGTGTGCTGTGTGGTATGACCTAAAGGCCACCACAGTGTACTCCATGTAGCTGTTCAACCTTGGTATGCCACTCAGAACCTGGCAGAGTCCTACCCAGCAAACTCAAGCAGCTGGGGAGTTTGGAGTGCCACATGGGGTATGCTGAAAGTCTGCCCAGGATACTTCCCCCATTTGAGGGGTGTTTGAGTGCTACTAGGGATCCGGGAAATACAGGAAAATGACAAAATGAAAGAGCAAAATGCAATCTTAAACCTCCAACCCATTACAACCAAGGCTAGGAGACATGGACATAGAAGAAAGTGTAAGACATCCACATGAAACTTTTAAAATGATGGTAACTAAAGTAAAGAAACAACTCCATGAAGCTGTAAAGGAACTCAGATCAGAAATAATCTCACAGGTAAAAGAAGAAATGATAAACGTAATAAAAGAAATGTTGAAAACATCTAAAGGCATAGTTTAAAAAATTTAAGAGTACTGCAAAAACATGGAAATCATGAATTAACAATTTAAGAAATAAATAGAAGGCATGAAACAGATTCAAAGAGATATCCAAGAAATCAAAAACTCCACCAAAAGCTGGAAAAACTGCCTCAATGAAACTGCCTCCAAACCTTGAAGACAAGATTGCACTGAGTGAACAGGAAAGGAAAGATCTTTTTAAAATAACAAGGAATCAGGAAATGGCAATTCAACAGTTGCAAGATGATGCAAAGAGAAACAGTATAAGATTGATAGGTGTAAACAAAAAAGAAGGTGACAACACAAATGATATCAAAAGACTATTTATAGAAGTAATAGCCCAAAATTTCCCAAACATGGTAAAGGAAACTGACATGCAGATAAGTGAAGCATATAGAACTCCAATTAGCAAGAACCAAAATAAATCTACACCCAGATATATAATAATCAACATCCCAGAAATTCAACAGAATATTAAAAGCTGTTAGACAAAACAGTCAGATCACCTATAGGGGAAAGCCCATCAGAATCACAGCAGACCTCTCAACACAAACAATGAAATCAAGAAGAGCATGGAGTGGTGTATTTCAAATCCTAAAGGAAGATGACTTCCAACCCACATTGATGTACCTTGCAAAACTGTCCTTCAAAATTGATAGAGAAATAAGATATTTCCATGACAAAGAACAGCTGAAGAACTTCATGACCACAAAACCAACCCTGCAAAGAATACTGAAAGATATTCTAGATAGGCAAAAAAATAACTACGACTCCAAGAACACTAACAGAAAAAAACCACTAAGCAAGACAAACAATTAAACAGAGGGGAAAGGTAAAGAATCAACAGAAGAAAGATAACGTGACAAAAATAAGCCAATATATATCAGTTATAACCATTAATATAAATGGCCACAGTTGACCAATTGAAAGAAACAGACTGGCAGAACACATAAGAAACAACATCCAACCTATGCTGTATACCAGAAATCCATCTAACCCAAAAGGAAATTCATAGAGGAAAAGTCAAGAGATGGAAAACAATACTTCATGCAACAGGAACCAAAAAAAAAAAAAAAAAAGCAGGAGTAGCTATTCTGTTTGCAGACAATGTGAACTTCAAACCAGAAGATGAAGAAGGTCACTACATACTAGCTAGGGGAAAACTTCAAGAGGAAGAGATAACAATCTTAAATATATGTGCACCAAATATGGGAGCACCCAGCTATATCAAAAAATAATAGAAATGAAAAATCAAATAAGCAATAACATAATTATAACAGGGAACCTTAACACTCCATTGACACAAAGACACAGATCAACTAGACAAATAATCAGCAAAGAAATAACAGAACTGAATCAAACTTGTGAACAAATGGATTTAGTAAACGTGTACAGTGTTCCTCCCAACAACATCAGAATATACATTCTTCTAAACATCACATGGGACATTCTCTAAAATAGATCACATACTAACCCATAAAACATGCTTAAGTAAATGCAAAAGAATTGAAATTATCCCATGCATATTATCTGATCTTACTGCCATGAAACTAGAAATTAATGGCAAAAAAACCCTGTAAAAACTCCATAAACACACAAAAGTTAAATAATACACTCCTGAACAATTAATGGGTCACAGAGGAAATTAAAGAAGAAATTAAACAATATCTAGAAGCAAATGAAAATACAAATACAACTTACTGGAACCTGCGGGATGCAATGAAAACAGTGCTGAGAGAGAAATGTACTGTGGTAAATTTCCACATCAGGAAAACAGAGCAAACACAAATAAACAACTTGATGCTACACCTCAAACATGTAGAAAAAGAACAGCAACACAAGCTCAAAGCCCAAGGAAGAGAGGAAATTATAAGATCAGAGCAGAAATTAATGCAATAGAGACTAAGAAAACAATACAAAGAATTCATGAAACAATGAGTTGTTTCTTTGAAAGAACAAATAAAATTGATAAGCCCCTAGCAAACCTTATTTAAAAAATGCAATAAAAAACTCAAATTCATGCAATAAGAAATGAAAAGGGAGAAATTACTGCAGACCGTGTGGAAATACAGAAGATCAGCAACACCAACTTTGAAAAACTTTGCTCTCATAGGTTTAATAACACAAAAGAAATGGAAAGATTTCTAGAAACATATGACTTGACAAAGCTGGATCGAGAAGATGTAAAACTGCTAAATAACCCAATTTCAGTTAATGAATTTAAAAATGTAATTAGAACCTTGCCAACAAAAAAAAGCTCAGGTCCTGATAGATTCACACGTGAATTCTACAACAAATTCAAGGAAGACTTAATGCCAATACTGCTTAAACTCTTCAATGAAATTGAAAGGGAAGAATTCTCCCTAACTCATTCCTGAAAGCAGCTATTACCCTAATACCAAAACCAGAGAAAGACCCAACCAAAAAAGAAAACTATAGGTCAATCTCACTAATGAACATAGATACAAAAATTCTCTAAAAGTACTGACAAACAGAATTAGCGAGTCACCAAGAAGATTATACACCATGACCAAGTGGGATTCATCCTAAGAATTCAGGTATGCTTCAACATACTCAAATTATCATTATTTGCAGGTGACATGATACACTACATAGAAAACTACCAAAACTCCATTGAAAGACTTCTAGATGTAATAACCAAATTCAGTAATGTAGCTGGATACAAAATCAACACTCACAAATCAATAGCATTCCTGTATGCAAACAACAAACTCACTGAGAGAAATAAGAAAAATGACACCCTTCACAATAGCATCCAAAAAAATGAAATTCTTAGGAATCAATCTAACAAAGGGAGTAAAAGATACATTCAGTGAAAATTACAGTACTCTGAAAAAAGAAATCAAAGAAGATCTCAGAAAATGGAAAGACATTCTTTGTTCATGGATAGGAAGAACAAGCATTGTGAAAATGGCCATTCTCCCAAAATTGTTACACAGATTTAATGCAATTCCAATCAAAACATCCTTCCACACCTCACAGGTCTAGAGAAATCATTCCTAAAATTCACTTGGAACCAGAGGAGACCTGGAATAGCAAAGGCAATTCTAGACAACAAAGGCAAGATGGGGAGGCATCACAATCCCTGACCGAAATTATACTACAAAGCTACTGTGATAAAATCAGCATGGTATTGGAATAAAAACAGACCTGAAAATCACTGTAATACATTAGAAGATACAACCACAACTACAAACACATTCAGACATCTCATCTTTAACAAAGGAGTCAAATATGTTCAATGGAATAAAGGTAGCCTCTTTAATAAGCAGTGCTGGAAAAACTGACTTTTCATATACCAGAAATGAAAACTAGACCCATGCCTATCACCATGCACTAAACTGAAGTCAAAATAGATCAAAAAATTAACCCTCCCAAATCAAATATTCAATTAAAAAATGGTCAAATGAAAAGAACAGACATTTCCTTGAAAAAGTACAAAGGTTCAATAAAGAAAAAATGTACAACATTCCAGACATTGGAGAAATTCAAATTAACATAACACTGAGATTCTATCATACTCAATAAAGAACGGTGATCATCCAGAAATCAAGCAACAAGCAATGCTGGCTAGGCAGCAAGAGTGGTGAAGGAGGAAACTTTCTCCATTGCTGGTGGAGATGTACACTAGTACAACCACTATGGAAATCAGTATGGAGCTTCCTCAATAAGCTAAAACTAGAAATGCCATTTGCTTCAGCCATACCTCTTTGGGGTATCTTCCCAAAAGAGTGAAAGTCTCAAATCACAGTGATACATGCATGTCTATTTTATAGCAACTCAACTCATAATAACTAAGTCTTGTAAGTGTTCTATATGTCCATCAACAGATGAAAATAAAAAAATGTATTTATATATAATGGAGTAGTACTGGCTCACAAAGAAGAAGAAATTTTAGCCATTTTCTGGAAAATGGGTGTACCTTGAGATCGTAATTTTAAGTAAAATAAATCAAATGCACAAGTTAAATATCACATGGTTTGTGTTATGAGAAACCCAAAGTAAAAATAATTTTAAGAGGAAAATAAAAGATAGCTAATAGGAAACAGGGGGATAGATCTCTTGGGAATGTGAAGGTGACCAAGAACTGGAGAATAGGGGAGAGAGGGGTGAGGAAAGGGACATGAAATGAATTAAGAGCTACTATGTACATGTACCAATTCCCCATGATGAATGTAATCACTTATTACTACAAACTTGTACTAATAAAAAAGGTGCAAAAGTTGAGACAATGTGTATATGCATCATTCACACAGAACGTGACCAAAGTTACATGGGAGAAACACAAAGTACATACTTTACACAGAAATTCTTACTTCAAATGATACTTTTAGAGACTCAGTCTTCCCAAAATCCCCAACTGGAATTTCCAGCAAGGTGAAAGTTCTGCTTCTGGTTACAATTTGATTTATTTTCGTGTACTGTATTTTAATTGCCATTGATGTGAGAAGAGAGCTCTGTCATAGGCATTTGGAATGGTTCAGCCTTAAATTGATCAAACTCTGTGTTCTTGGCTTTCCTTTCTGTGGTCATTGTGATGATTCCCCACTGTCTACCTCACTTTAGCTATCTTTCCCTAACACTTTGGTGACCTGTGCTTGACCCTTTAATCTCAGATTTCATAAATTTCTCTTCAATTTTGTCGGATCCACAACCTTCATTATAGTGAAAGCTTTTATCATGTGGCCCGGTTTTCTGTACTTAAAATAAATACTAAAAATATTATTTTGCAGGCAGTGCTCAGAATCCTCTCTTATATGCTCCTCCAGTACATACACACATTCATGAACAAACAGAGGCTTTTCCTCATTCATTATATAACCTTCTACAATTTAAAAATTTCTATTATGTAATCAGTTTCACCACATTCCAGGTCACTGTGATTCAAATTACATGAAGAACTGTTATCTAAATCTTAAGATGTCATTGTAAAAATAGGTTAATTTGCTGCATATTGGTGCTCAAAAGAAGTTTATTACATTTGAAATCATTTAGAGAAAAATTAATTTTCTGAAATGGAACTCAGGGATTAATTTCTAGTTAAAGCAAGATCACCAAACCCTGGTTTAAGATGTTGTCAAGAACCATGTTAATGTGACTCTAAGGGATTGAGCACATCTAAATTCTCTCCTTTCAAAATCAAACTCCAATTTATCTAGGAAGGTTTTCCTAGCTCTGCAGATTACAGACACTGTCTTCTCTAAATTCTTGAGGGCTTATTGTCTGCCACGTTGTTTGGCTGCCCAACACAAAGGTTTCACTCTCTAGCCTTGTTACTAAACTATCTCTTCAGGTTTGAGCTCAACCCCACATATGAATTAATAAACTGAGAGCAGTGGCCATGGATTGTAAGAAATGGAAATTTGGCATATTTCATTTCTTGAAATAATGGGCATATACTAAGACAGACAAGCAGAGCCACAGCTATGGAAAGAATCCTCCTAAGAATTCAGAATGTGCCAATCAAACCTATTTCAAAAGAAAAGAAGCAATAGGAACTCCCACAGGTATCTCAATCTTACTGTAGCAAACAGCTTCTTGATTTCTTTGATTTCTTCCCCAAACTCACTCTTCTCCAATTCTTTATCTTGACTGATAATAATACCAAAACCTAAGAGTGAAACCTAGTCCTTGTTTCCTTTCTGGCAACATCCAAACTTTAGCAACTCCTATTAACTCATCCTGTAAAACATGTACTTAATCCATCTATTCTTCTCTCCCTTAAATGCTATCTTACTAGTCCAAGCCATCAGTATTTCTTGCTGTACCAGATATACCTTTAAGTACTTCCATTATTGTTCTCTTACAATTCTCTGTACATAGACAAACAATCTTTTTTAAACACTTATGTCACTTGCCCTACTTGAAAAAACATAAAGTACTTCCAGCCTGTTACAAGTAGAACAGAACACAAAACCATAGTGGAATTTAGGTGTCTGGAAAAGGCAAGGACAAATACTCCCTCTGTTATATTGGCTTTCTTTGGTGTTCAGAATTCCCCATAGGACAGTCACATATAGGTGCCATAAGCAGTGTCTATGTAAGGTAGAAAAGCTCAATTTGTACTTGAGTCTGAAGTCACCATTCCAAAAATATTTACATTGCATCACTGAACTGCAATCAGCAAGGCTGGAATTTCTCTGCAATGTCTAGAAGAAAACCTGTTCGTTGTCCCTTTCAGCTCCTGGTAACTGCCAACATTCTTTAGCACATCATTACAGTTTGTAAGGCCAGCTTCTTCAAGTTTTTGCACCATCTTCACTTTGCATTTTCTTTTGCGCATGTCAAATCTCCCTGTGCCTGTCACTTATAAAGACATTTGTGGAGGCATTCAGGTCCCATCCAGACAAGGTGAAATGCCTCCATTTTTAAAAACCCTGAATCACATCTACAAAAACCCTTTTTCCAAATAAGGTAACAGTTATACTCCCAGAAATTAGGACTTGATGCTTTTGTGGTATTATTTTTCTGCATCTGTCATGGACCATCTACTTTTTTCCAATGAAGTTTACATAGACTTACATTAAGCTTGCCTAGCTCCTGAACCAAATTCTGTATGTATGAGGTAAAACTCACATATGAGAGGAGAAAGCAGAGCCAACACTCAGGTTGGCTCTGAGGAACATATGGGCCTTCATTTCTACCATGGCAAAATACCATTTTCCTGATGTTATGGCTTATACATTATGTTGACCTGAGAAGTCTACAGGCTTAATTAAGTAACTCAGAAGCTCTACATCCTGGGGTATAGAGCACAAGCAATTACCTGTTCATTGTGTCAATTTGAGAAGGTCAGAAGTTTAACTGAGAGACTCAGCAGGAGCCAGGATTCTTACTTTGTAAACATCCTCATCCTGTGCAAAGGAAGGCAATGAGATTTGTGAATGCTACACCCACCCTGGTGGTGGTGGGGGTATCCTGTGTACAATATAAGGGAGAAAAAGATGCTTGCTCTTGCCCCTTTTTGCTCTGGCTGTTGCCTTGAAGTGTTGTCCCAGTGTCATGCCACCCTGCCTTGGAACCAGTTGATTATTTACTAAAGCCTCCAAGAACTGTAAGAAATAAACTTTTCCTTCCCTAATTTTGGGTGTTGGGTGTTTTGTCCCAGCAAGGAGTGAAAAGTAACTGAGACACCTGCACTCTCTCTCTCTCCTCACAAATTCTTTGCTACTCTTCAAATAAAGCTTAAAATCCTTACTATGGCCTACAAACCAGCATGAACTGCTATGCCTTGCTTCTCTGACCACAGCTCTCCAGCACTCCCTTGTGCTTAGCAGCTCTTTCAGTGACTGCAATTTAGGAAGCATTGTCCTCCCTGGGGTCTCTATTTGCTGCCTCCTGAATACGAAATTCTTTTGCCTCAGATTTGTTCTCTCATATCCTTAATTTCATTCATTTCTCAGTGTCAAAGTCATCTTTTCACAGAGGCTCATTATATTTGATTTGATTTCTTAGAGGTTACTTAAAAATTTCTTGCTTATTTATTTTCTTTCTTATCGTTGTAAGTTTTGTTACAATATAAACTCTCTGGCAGTAGAAACCTCACTCATCTTTGTTTCCTAATATAGCCCCAACATTTGGACAGAATTTATGCTGTCAAAATGCTACAAGAGTGGGATGCATCAGACTGAGAAGCACTAGAAGAATTTGAGGCCCTCAATAAATTTCAGTGAATAAATCAAGAGGATATACATGGGAGAAATTGGAATCTTGCACCAAAGAAAACCCGAGCAAAATATCTCTGGACAAAATTGTAAGAAAGGAAATGCTATTCATGTAAAAGTACTTAGGTATCTCAGTCTATCAGGACTAGGTGGGATTATATCTCAGAAGAAAGAAAATTTACTTTGAAAATATATTCCTAGTGTGTAGCCATCTCTAAACATTGATAAACTTTTCACAAAGAACAAATACCTTCAATGTAGATAAGCTTATGTTCTTAAGAGAAAAATATTAATACATACTGAAGCAAATGTAATTACCTTCTCTGTATATACATTTAAGATAAAAGGAAATGAAAATAGTGTTGTTGCTGTGGTATTTTAGAACACAATCTATAAAAGTTATTTCAAAATTATTTTGCAGAAAGGTCCCTAAAGAGTCATATTGCAAAAAAAAAAAAAAAAGCAAGAGGAGGTATTGCTTCTGAAAATACAATCACAAAATCATGATGTTACTAGTTACTATGGTCCACTGGACAAAGTCCTTCACAGATCAGTCATTAACAATTATATAGCTCTTCCTGCTTGGTAGATGATAAAATAATCTTTCAGCAACAGACCACTTCAGAGAACCCTTGAATTCTAATCCTATGTCATATTTTAAATTATAACATAGAAACTTATTATAAATCAATTTCAGATCTTAGGTGAAAAGTAGCATTACATATCTTAAGATTGAATTCATATGATGAGATGGTCAAAGAGGGAAAAAAAATTCTATAAAGAAATAACACCTTTCACCCCCAAAAAAAGATCTAATCCAAGTTACCAATCCTATCACTTAGTATTGTATAACCTTGGGTATGCCATTTTCTCACTCTGTAGCTTAAATCTTGCATATCCACTGAAAAGGCAAAGTCACAGATGATCCCTAAGGACATGTCTAGCTTTTAGATTTGCCTGCATTCAGCCATGCTGTGATAGCTAATGAATTACTCAATAGATGAGACAGGACCTCAGACTGAGTAACAGTATGAGAAACATTCATCTACTGAAGCAGGAATGACTCTGGGTAACCCATAGAACGGTTTATCTGGAGGCATTATGGCTGTTTGCCAAGTGACAGCTTATGATTAAGAAAGAGTTAATACTTCAGTCTTACCTGCCGTGGTCTTATTCACACTGCAAAATGTTACTCTACTTGGAATTTGGGTTAGTGATATCGAGTAGTCACACATGTATCTATTTTTCATACAACCAAAATGCATTCCAATTCATTTCTGCACAATTTTTGGGAAACTAACCCAAGAAATTCTGATTTGTCTGCTCAACAAAACCACTTGAATGGACTAAAGCCCATGTGGATTGAGTTCTTTATCATGTCTGCAATAGGTTCTCAAACAGCCATCAATATAGATAAGTGACAAAACGGTCTTTTACTTAAAGTATCCCTACTTTTGATCATGGAAGTCCTAATAGGAACCACTATTCTCAATTATGCAGCATAAAGCCAATCACTTTTTGGTTCTTTGAAATGCTTTCTATTCTAAGTTCAGTCTCATTTTCTGGAGATGTAAAGGTTTTTATAAAAGGTTCGTGACTGTATCTTTAAGTAACGACCTCATCTCTTTTTCAAAGAAATGTATCCACCGGGCATAATGCAGCCTTTATGAATTTTTAAACTGGCATTCTTTGTAACTTTTTCTCTCACTAAAATGGAAAACGGGCTTCTCAGGAAATCTTTCTAAGATTTAAAATTTTTAAAGAGTATGTTTCTTTTTTCTCCTTCTAAATTTAACATCACAAGAATGAGTCTAATCAGTTCATGCTCTAATCTCTGCAAGATGAACATTTCTGAAAACCATCACTAAAACACTGCTTGCCCTTTGCAGACTTCCAGATGAAAATGGAGCTCTTCTGTGACCCACTGCTATTCAGGGCTAATGATGTAAAAAGATCTTGCACAGAATCAGTTCTCTTGGTGGTGGTGGGGTCCTATGGGCCTCTTAATATCACATTCCTCGTGTCTCCAGATGCTCAGGGATATCATGCTCCCTCCTCCATATGCTCCAAATTCCAAAACTCTCCTCCCTAAACCTCAATCCATGACGCTTGCTTCTCAGAGAACTGTGTAGAAGAACATAAACCTGATTGAATTCAAAGAGAAATGCGATGTCAGTAGGAGCTACCCCTGGCTTCCTTCCAGCAAGATTGGGATCCTTAGAGTTCCCCACGGAATTTGAAGGCAGACAGCTGGACTCTGGAATACTGAAGGCATAGTGACCACGTCTACATTAGTGACTGATCCTGAGTATATGGAGATGAATAAAATGAAAATACTCCTAACACTAAATGTAATTTAAGATGAGGTAGGAGTCTGCTTATGATCTTTAGCATGCCATGCCCTGGTCAGGCATTCAGGATCTAACTACAGAATTCTCTCTACTCCACAGGTATTCTTCCTCTTGGCTATCTTTCTGTCAGTGGAGAGAGCGTACAATAAGAAATGCATCCCAAATACAACTAGTTCTACTAATCCCACTTTAATATTCAGCCTAGCACATAATCTGGAGAGAAAAAATTATTCTCACCCTCCAAATATTAAAGAGGAAGATTTACAGAAAGCTTGAGATAAAAGTAGAGAGTTTTCAGGAAGAGAGTTTTTCTAAAATTCTTAGTTCTACATCTTTCTCTCCAATGTCTCATTTCTCCCACTCTTTTTTCTTCTCTGTCCCCCTCTCCCTGGGTTTTTATTTTGCCCCCTTATTTTTCTCTCCCTTCTCATGCCTCTTAAGTGGAGTAATGTGCACTACTGTAAACTTGTATCATCTTCTTCATTGTACTCTCCTGCTGGCATAGTAAATACCCCATGTGCTATGTTTATATCTAGATGTCTCCCCAAAGCCTCATGTGCTTCCAGGTGGGGCTTCAGGGAGTGATTGAACCACGGAGTCATGGTACTCTTCAGTGGATTGGTCCACTGAATTGTTTATAGCTAAATACGATGTTGGAAGGTGAAGCCTGGTTAGAGGAGGTGCTCACTGGTGGCATGGCCCACCCTCCCTCCACTCTTGAGTGCAGTCCATCTCCTGCCACTGTGTCATAAGCTAGTTCTGGTCTGCCATGCCACCTTGCCTTGGAGCCACCTGAATAGTGGTTGAAACTTCTACAGACTGTCAGCCAAAGTAAACCCTGCCTCCTTTAAGATGTGAGTGTTGGGTAATGCTTCCCAGCAATGGGAAAATAACCAAGACACCATCATTTTTATGTATCTGTCTCACATGAGATAGATGAGGCCTGGTCCTAAAGAGAAGCCAACTGGGAGGCAGAAAGGATCACTGGGTAAGGGGTAGGGTGGACACCAGATTCACCACTCCACAGAAGAGACACATGCAGGAGACACATGAGTGCTCCCAGATACAGTGTCCAACAGATGTGATCAGCTCTGGTGCAGGCAGGGAGGAGGACCTTGCAGAAGACCGTGATGAGGCTTCCCACTTGGCACAAAAGGACAAACATGGAGCTTACATACCACATATAAAGTCAGCAGAGAAAATTCACTGTTCGGAGTGTAGGAAATAAAAAGAGATCAAATCCAGCTTTAGGGAAAAAGACCAAATAAAATTAGAGAAGCAACCTGGACTCCAAGTGGCCAACTTGATTTTTTGAAAAGACAATTTATTGTGAAGGTACAGAAGAGTTTATAGAAGTGAGTAAAGGATCTCATAAAAGACAGAAACCAGATCAATTCCATGGAACTGTAAAGCAGGAACTAATGAGCAGTGTGAGAACACCGCCATTGGGTAAATTATTCTCCATAAACTTTCCTATTTTGTGTCAGTTTTCTTACACAGGAATAAGCTGGAATGCTAGTGAAGAGTGACCAGGACAGCAAGACCTGGTTGATACTGTGATATGAAAGCTTCAGGGGCCCTGTAGATTCATTCCTATGACACACAGTAAGTCTTCTGGCAAGAAGATTCATTTTCTACCCCAGTTACAAATGTCTGAGGAGTAGAACAAGGCCAGGCTGGGCAGGGACCTGGCAGTAACTAATGCCCTCCAACTCAAGTTCTCTGAAACCCAGGAAAGACAGTGCTAGTCTTCGAGCACTCCCCAGTGTTCTGGGTGGAGAGATGAAGGAATAAAGGACAAACATGCTTGTTTTCTTGTAACTAAACAGAGCTGTAAAATAAGAGCCTGGATAGTAACTTTAGTCATGAGTTTCAGGAGGCATTGGATCATATTATTTAAGCTAGAATTCTTTCTTCCTTCCTATTTAACAGTACTATTGGGATTAACAAGAATCTCAATATATAATCAAGATGACAGAAACTCAAAGATCACTGAATGATTGTAACATAGGATGCTTCCAGGAAGAATTCTCAGAATTTGCCCTCATGGCATCTTCTTTTGTCTTTCCTACCCAGAACACCGATATTTTCTATTTTCCTGTCATTTTGCCACCAAGGGCAGACAGCGACAAAATCCCTTCTACCAAAACATCATGGCTAAACTATCTGGCCTCTTCTCAGGCTATTTACATTTCAAATAAAATCCACCAGACTAGAGAAGAAAGATTTAACAGGAAGAAAAGATTTTGCCCTTCCAGATGGTAAATCTGGAAGACAATGGGTAAGAGATGGACATTGGGGTAGGAGAGTAATGATGGAGTAGAAATACTTCTCAAAATAGACAAAGGAGTCTGCTTATTCTATTGGGGACCACAAATTCACAATGGCTAATTTTGGGTACTTCAAGGATAAAATGGAGGCTTGGGATTATCGGCACCCATTTGAGATTTCCCACTGACTCCTTAGGGATGAGCGATCGTCTCCCATCCACTAAGACTAAAATTAAGACCACTAAGTTTAGAAAAAAAACACTCCAGGGCAAGACCCTTCTTAGCATAAAATCATTTCTGCCCTCTTGAGTCATCCCAGGATTTACTTGCCCATTGAGTCATAGACCTTTGAGTCTTCTGCCAAATTTGAATCTTCTGCTAGCCCTGCTGATCACTGTACACACCCAATAGTGGCTGTTTTGGAGTGTCACTCTCTTGGCCCCTCTGGAGACATCAACTTTCCAGTCACTCGTCATATATTACTAAATTTGTCTCTTTTTTGTTTTATTCTCTTGCCATACTCTTAACGCAGGCAACTGGGGCTCTTGGTCGGGTCCCCAAATATGCATTTGTAGGTGAACATAATCTTAATTTTGTGCGTGTGTGCATTTCCTAGATGAATGGTAGTAACTCTGCAC
>RJWM01014165.1:15576-51251 GCA_004363535.1 Dasyprocta punctata | reverse complement strand
ATACTTTTGAATCTGACCAAAAAATTAGACTTTCCCACCCAACTTCTTACCTTTATTCTGTGGCAACTCTTTCAACAAAGATTATTTAATCTGAATTGTATACATTTGATCCACTTGTATTTGAACCATTGAATTTCTTAATTTATCTGGCAACTTTTATCACTACAGAGGAAGAATTAGTACACAAACACCCAAAATATGAGTAGTGACTAGTCAGGGCCTCCCCATTCACTCTCATCTCTGTCAGCTCCAATTAGAACTTCTCACCTTCAAGTACATAGGAAGGAAATTTCTGATGGTGATACATGAATGATCTTGTCATATCCTTTTTATATATCTTAGCTTGGTTCGTTCTGGAATAGGAAAGGGGAGGCATCAAACATAATTAAAATACCATCTTTGGTACAGAAATTTACATTTATTTTTTTCTAGGCTGTGATAAGAGAAGTTTTATGATTGTTTTTATCCCAAGAGAAATTAAATTTCTTAAAAGAAAATCTGGATATCCTTCCAATTCCTTCCTTACAGAGATGTGGGAAAGTTACTTTATTTTCAACATTCTTACGGAAAAAAAAAATGCTTTTTGGGGAGGGTTGGATTTTTTTAAGTTAATTTTCCTTAACTAAAAATGTTTCAAAATACTTTTCTTGAAACCATATTTTATAATCTTGAATTTATTGTGGACTTCTGTGTCCAGCTGCCACAACAAGGACAGGAAAATATGCCCATGAAAGTAAACCTTTGCTGAGAACAACCATGAGATAGAAAAAACACTGGAACATCTATATTTTTTCCTGCCAATATGTTCTGTCTTATTCTGGAAGCACAGGATGTCTTTACTCTGTCAGCTGCAAAAATATTATCTCTCTGCGGGAATGAAACAAGTGTGGAATATATATTGCACTACCACATTACATGCATACCTAAGCAGAAAACAAAGAAAATAGTCATTTAATATATAACTCAGTTTTGCCTCCAGGGACAGATAAAAAATGTTTATTATAATCCTTGAATGGTACAGTACATAAATATACATGAGAAATGCGATAGGGTTAAGTTAGCCTTTTTTAGCCAGATACTGATGGCTGAAAATTTATCATCTGATCCTATCTTAATCCTTCTTTCCCATAGACATGAAGTGGGTTATATTTTTATGAGAGCCAGGAGATTTAAGCAAAAGAGACCAAATCCCATCGTCATTTTTTTCAGTAGACCATTAACTTTTAAATGTACATGAAAAGTACCTACTAGCTGGTATCTTTTCATCTCATTTCAAGCCTTATGCATTACACAGTGTACTTAATAAACAAGCAAAATATTAAAAATAATAACAGTAGATAAATTAGTAATTTAATAACTTCAGATGATTCCAGGCGCTTAGCTATGTTTGGTCTTTTTGAAATCAATAAGTTTTCATTTGGAATTTAAATCCACTTTAATGAGCATTCTGCTAGAGGCAGTTTTATTTCAGGATCCTAGCTTACAGAAACAAAGGTAATAGAGAATTTTACCTAGATAACAATTTACAGTTAACTTTTGCAAGCAACATAACTGAATTGAATATATAAGTCACCGAAACTCTATTTAATGTGGTTCTTAAAATTTTTAAATGCTTTTACCCAGAAAAGAGGTTATATAAGGAGAGTGTTTTCAATGTGGAGAAATCTTAATATTGCTCAGTTATTTGCAGCATAACTAGAATGGCTCTTCTAGTACTTTGCTGTCTTTCAAGCCCATACAGAGTAATAACATGACTTCCTGACAGGGAGCATATGAGAAACAGCCTGTGATGATGCCACTGGCTTTCCACATAAATTTCCTGTTTTACTGTTGCATCAAACTAAAGCATTTGCCAACATGCAGTACCCTATTTGTATCTTTGCATTCATTTGCCCTGATGCAATGCTGACAATACTGTCTGCATCATTTTTCTCCCTTTAAGAAACCTTGTGGGGTCACATAATTTATCTCTATAAAACTAATTAGGAGCACCCTCCATAAAACAAGGGGCTGGATCTGCTGTTTCCATAATCTGCTCTGCTTTGGCGCTGAGCCTCAGGGACATCAGTGGCTCTGAGAGCCCCAGAGGATGTACCAGAATGAACTGGGATCTTTGCGGTGATCAGCGTGGCTCTGTGAGTCGCTGTCCTCTCTTACACAGATACTGCCTCCAGCATTTCAAAACTATCACACACTTAATGCATCAAATCTTGCTGCATTCCCTTTATAATTTACAAAATTCTTCATAAAAAGCAACTATTTCACCCTCTTATAACCCCGCTTTCAACAAAGGATCAAAAACTAGTCCGAGGGCCGCCTGAGAGACATAGCACCAAGTAAACCTCTCATTCTGCCCCTTATCAACAGCTTTGTGACAAAATCTCTCCTTAAACCAAAGCAAACTGACAAATCAAAAACAAAAACAAAAACGGCAAATCGCACAAATAGATCCCCAGACACATTCTAAATCCCAGTTGACATCCTACTGGAACCTCTTACCCTACATGCAAATATCCAAAGGTCACCCTATGTCAGTGAGTCACTTATTGTGCTGCTTAATGAGCATTCCTTTATTACCTATAAGGGAGAACTTACTGAGAATTAAGCTAGCACAGTGCAAAGTAAGCCAGGAGATGAATAGAGGGCCCCATCCACCTCAACTAAATCCCTGAAACCAGCATCTCTGCCTTCGAGTTCCCAGTCACATGTGCCAGTAAATTCCCCTTTTGTCTAAGTCAGTTTGAATTAGATTTCGTCACTGAGACTGAAATAATCATTAATTTACTAATAATTACAATTTTATTGGGTTATATATATTACATTGCCTCAGGAAACTTGAAACAACAAATCCCAGAGATTTCCAACCATAAACACGGTAGCCCAATAAGTGATTTAATTAAATATGTACATGTAGATCATTCTCTTGCCACATCTGTAAAAATGAGGAGAGGTAAATTTGAAGAAGGAACAAACTTTTCCATCTTGAAACGATGTATTAAGCAGAAGACATTTGCCCAATGTCTAGAGCCAGCAAGATGAATGGTTCCATTTTATGCTGTTATTAAATTGTATTGCTCTTCATTAAACTTAAATGCATTTAGAGGAATTAAGTTTATCAAAAATTTGGCAGTGTAATATAAGCGATGATTCTTTGTTTATTTGACAACATCCTCCTGTGAGTTAATTCACAATTTTAATTTTGGAAAACAATATTTCTTTGATGGGGGCTGACAGAATGATGTGAATGACTACATCACTTTGCATGAAGTCATGCCAGTTCTGAAAAGAAACAGAAGCCAAGTGACTTAACTTGTTTTTCAAGGACAATCACGACAATAATGTTTCCATATGTCAAGACAAGATCACATCAATTTAAGAACTGAGATCAAGCTTCAGAAGACATTTTGTTGTCCTTTTTAAGAAAAGCCCAATAAAACTCTACAAAGACAAAAATTCTAAATACTTTTGGTGAAAATATGTATTAGTAAAAACTTTAAAAATGTATCAACATTAGATAATTTTTAAGCACACAATGGCGAGTTAGACAGATACATCAAACAGGTGGAAACCTAGGGAGGGAGGAAAGGATTAATTCAATCACAGAGAATTAAAACTCCCATTGGGAGGTTACCTGAGTAAGGTTCCTGTTACGAAAGAAGCCCACATGGGGAGCTTTACCCTAACCAGAGAGACCAGGGAGGGATTTCCTGAACAAGTGATATTCAAAAACTGAATAAGCACTGTGGTAACTAGGTCAAGAGGGGAAAAAGCATTCAAGTCAGAGGAACAAACCTCTCCAGAGGCATAGGGTAGACCAGGCTCAGCCATGTGACCAGATGCCAAGGAGAAAAGCTGGAGAAGGACAAGGGCCCAGGCTAAGCATGAGTGACGAGACGCTTCCTCCTAACATAGCCAGTACACGTCAGGTGGGTCCTGGGATGATGAGTTTTGCATGCTTAGAAAAAATCATCTTGGCTTCCAGTTGGGTAAGAACTGGGGAAGAGAGGGTCTCATGGTACAGACAAAGGAAAATGGTGGCTGGGGCTGGGTAGGAGTGAAGCGATCAGAAGATACAGAAAGAAGTTACTGTTTTGGCCACTTACCCTTATCAAACACTTAATGAGAACCAGTATCAGGAAGCCCAGCAAAATCATTCTCTTTTTTAAAACTTTACTGTGGAGAATCCTTTTTTTTTTTTTTTTTTTTTTTTTCCTTTTTGAGACAGGGCCTCGCTATGCTGTTCAAGCTGGCCTTGAACTCACCTTATAGCCCAGGCTGGCCTTAAACTAACAGCAATCCTCCTGCCTCAGCCTCCCAACTGTGGAAAATCTTAAACACCTAAAGTAGTAGGCAGAATGCTACAATGAATTCTTAACGTACGCAACACGAAACTGCAGCGACATATTCCATAGTCCAAATAGTCCATATTCCATATTTCCTATTTATCCCAAAAATGGCCTTTATGGTTATTACTTTCCCCAATTCAGAACCAAAACTTGAAGCAAATCTTGCATGATCTCCACCCATTTCTTCATTCTCATACACATTTTTAAAATTATGAATACCTCACACCTTCAGAAAAGTTGTGGAAATAGCACAATATTTACTATTTATCCATATGCATTAATTGTTGACATTTCATTAATGTTGCATTACATAGACTATATGTATACACTATGTATTATGTATTATTTCATCATCTGCTCCTAAAAGACATCCTTTTATAAAAATCATCACATAATTATCACCAGGAAACTTAAAATTATCTAATATATAGTCCATATTCCATATTTCCTATTTATCCCAAAAATGGCCTTTATGGTTATTACTTTCCCCATTCAGAACCAAAACAAAGATCATGCACTGCATTTTGTTGTCTGTCTCTGAGGGTTCTGCAGATCTTAAAGAATTCCTCAGTTGCTTTTGTTTTTCACGACATAGATGCCTTTTAAGACTGCAGGCCATTGCTTTTCAGAATGTTCTCTAGTGGGTTTGTCTGATTGCTTCCTTGTGATGAGACTCAGGCGGAACCTTTTTGGCAGTGCTGTCCCATAGGTGAGGCTGTGTCCTCGGCGTGTCACCTCAGGAGCCACATGATGTCAGCTGCATTGTTAGTAATGATGCTTCTTTCACTTTTTCAACTGATTGAATTCATATCCTGTAGACATAATCCATTACCGAGCAAACCAGACAAGGACTGCAAAATATAATTTCTATTTCCTCATGAGCCATCGTAATGCCAAAAGACATTTACACAGGTCATTTATATAGGCAAAGCTTTATTGGTTTTTATTCAGGAAAGGAGGATATAGATCATAAATCGACACTGATGGGGGATGAATATCCTGCAACAATTAAGGAAAATTAGCAGGCTTATGAATTAAAATCCTGACCGGTGACATGTGGAGTGTGGGGGTGAGGTGTGCGACCTCAAGAGCCGCACTGCAGAGAAGCCATCCTGGTGCTACTGCCAACACCCTGTGTGATTTGAGGCAAGTTACTTCACTTTTCTGGACCTGCTTCCACATCTACATCCCAGGTCATCACAGAACTCATGTTATGTTTGGCATAAGCCTTGAGGGGCCACCTGCGTGATGCCTGGCATGTGACAAGCTCTCAATCAGTGGTGTGGTGTTGTTGATGACATTTCTAGTGAGGGACCACCAATCTCCCTGCACTGATGAAAGAAGACACAAAAATCTGCTTTATAAAACATGCTACCTGAGGCAGGTGGGGTGGCACATGCCTGTAATCTTAGCACTCTGGGAGACTGAAGCAGAAAGACTGCAAGTTTGAGCCCAGCCTGGGAAAACTAGCAAGACTCTGTCTCAAAAGGAGAGGGAGTTGGGGATGTAACTCAGTGCAAATGCCCTGGGGTCAATCACAGTGATGTATATTCTGAAATTGGGACTCTACTAGTAATATCATATGAGACACACACACACACACACACACACACACACACACACTCCTCTGCAATCGGGCGGGCAGGAGGATCACCCAGAGATACAGGCTAGCCTGCTGGTAGCCCGGGCCTGGTCTACACAGAGAGAACCTGTCTCTGTCTTAAAAAAGTAAAAAAAGCAGTATCATATGATGAAATGTCAATATGCTCATCACCTAATGAGAACTACTTAGAGCAGATGAATTTGATCTTAACAACTAGATGACCAGCACTAATATTTCCCAAAAAATAAACAGTAATTTTAACGATGAAATGCATCCAATATCACAGGAAGTTTCTTAAAAGGAAAAGTTCTTATAGATCTAAACTTCCACATAGATATTTGTAGTATATTGTTTAGATGCATACAAACTTACGATTAAGTATAAACACCTTAAGTTTATAACACTTTTTCAATTATGAAAAATGAATATTAAATTTAAACTAATAGAAAAAATAACATTTAAATTAATGGTATTAATTTGATTTAACACATGATATTGTTTGCCTGGTAACAAATTTCCACTCTTAACATTGGACCAACTGACACAATATAGGTTATTTTTAATCCAGTAAATTGTAACACTAGGTCAGATGATGGTTTTTGTTATTTGATGAAAAGTAAAAGCTTCTGTTAATAAAAGACAGTGACTTCATTGGTCTTTATCACAGATGCCTCAGTTGAGAATGCAATTACCTCTCCTTCTCCTCCTCCTTCTCCTTCTCCTTCTCCTTCTCCTATTAATACAGCAATACCTTGGTTTTTGAATGGCTCCAACCTCAAACTTTCCACTACTCAAACAACAAAGTTTAAAAAAAAAAATCTGCTTGGTGTTTTTAACTTTGCTTGAGAGTCATACTGAAAATCCCACTTGAAAAAACCTGACGGTTGAGAGTAAGTGACATGTCGCTCTCCAGGGGTGATGCTTCGGTCTAAGTGCTTCTCTCACCCAGACAATGTACAGTGCTTGTGTTACTGTGTTAAACACTAAAACTGCTGGAAGAGAGAATAGGTAGGATTCTTGAAGACATAGGTGTATGCAAAGACTTCATGAACAAAACCTCAAGTAAACAAAGACTCAAAAACTGGGATCTCATCTTGTTAAAAAGCTTTGCACAGCAAAAGAAATCACCGACAGAGTGAAGAGACAACCCACTAAGTGAGAAAAAATCTTAACCAGTTGTTCTTCAGACAAAGGATTTCTATCTAAAACATACAAAGAATTAGAAAAAAATCAGACCCCCAAATTTAAAGACCCAGTCCATAAATGGCCATCTGAAATGAATAGACACCTCTCAGAAAAAGTACAAATGGCAAATAAATACATGAAAAAATACTCAACATTATGGATAACTTGAGAGATACAGATTAAAACAACACTGAGATTCCATCCACTCCAGAAAGAATGGCTATTATCAACAAATCAATCAATAATAAATACTAGCAGGGCTGAGGGGAAAAAGGAACCCTGTTTGTGGGAGTGTAGAATGGTATAACCACACTGTTTGTGGGAGTGTAGAATGGTATAACCATTGTGGAAATCAATGTGGAGATTCTTGAAAAAGCAGGATTAGAGTTTCCATTGGACACAACTATTTCCCTTCTTGGTATCTTCCCAAAAGAATTAAAAGCATCATACCACAGTGATGTGTGTGCACCCATGTTTATCGCAGCAAAGTTTGTAACAGCTAAGTCTTGAAAACAAACCAAATGCCCATCAACTGGTGAATGGATAAAAAAAGATGTGAGTTTTTAATATAATGGAGTACTACTTATCCATAAAGAAGGATAAACTTCAGACATGTATAGCTAAATGGATGACCTTGAGACCATACTCTTAAGTGAAATAAACAAACACGTATGTGTAAATATCACATTGTCTCTCTGGTGTGAAAAGCTGAAAGTGTAAATAAGAACCACTATGCGTGAAATAGGAAGTAATTGTTCAAAGGGAAAGGGCTGTTGGGGAGGAGGGTTGAAGGAAAAGGAAAAAAGGAGAAAAAAAGATAAAATGGAAGCAAAGTTTTGTAAATAATGAGGAGAAGAGGAATTGAAGAGGGGAGGGGAATGGGAAAAAAGAGTAATTAAGATATATCACGTACAGGTACAAATTTCCTGTGATGAATGTGGTCATTATGCATATCTAATTGTACCAAACTTAATTACAAAAAAATCATCATTGTGCTTTTTTTGTGTATGCTTTATTTGCATAAAATATCATAACCATGGTTCCAGCAGTAAAACTAAGAGAAAAACTGAGAACCATGGTAAAGTTAAAGAAAGAAATCATTGTAAAATTTGTTAAAGTCTTGGAAAAATGAATTTGTAAGTGTAATTTTTGGGCCTCAGAACCAATTGTTTGGTTTTCCATTGTTTCTTATGCAAAAAATATGTTCAGTTCTCCAACTTTTCAGTGTTTGAACATAAATATGGGATGAATTGAGGTCAATAATCAAGGAAAACTGTATTACAGCACGGTCCAAAGAAAACAGAAATGTACAAGAAAAACAGAAATGTATACGCACACACCAAAATCAGTTGTCCGTATTCCATGTTGAGGAAGTCACTCGGGTAATCCACAACTCTTAGACTTTTAAAATACCATATTATTCTAATGGAAGTATAATTTTAAATTACCACAAAGAGTTTCGGATACAGACTATATTTAGTTACTAAAGAAATTTAAGTGTCACATAATCATGTGGCAACAACTTGGCTAAAAACAGCTAGTCCAGACAAGGAGAACCTGAGAAGTAGTAAATTAGAGAGCAAGGCACACATTTAGACTATTCAGTATATTATCTGAGCAGAACTTAGCATCAAATCGTGGGGAGGAAGGAATGTGAGGGAAGATACAAAAACAGCTCCCGAAAACATCCCATTGATGTTTCCTGTGATGAGCAAACATAGAAGATATAGAAGTTTGGGCAAGAAAGACAATAAGGTTGCTTGGCTGTATTGAATTTAAGGCACTTAGAAGACTACAGTCAGGTGCATAGGACTACACAATCATGAGTCAAGACCGGTTCAGACATAAAGATCTGGGAATTGGAAGTAAGTGGTTGTTGCACCACATATTATTGGTAAGATGATGATCCACATCAAGAAGTAGACAATGAGAGAAGAAGAAAGCACTAAAGGATGCTTAATAATGAACAGGTCCATTAGAGTTGAGCTGTATTAATAACTACACATATGCATCCACAAGTAGAACACATTCAGGACCATCTATACCAGTGGAGGGAAACTGTAAAGCATATACTATGAAATGTCAATAGAAAATCATATATTCATCTTAGTGAATGCATGGCACAGAGAGGGATTACAAAAGACTTACTTCTGTTTACCAGAACTTAGTTTATTCTCCCAGGAGCCACATGAACTTGGACAGATGAGAAAAATGGCTTGGAGAGTGGTAGTCACTGCTATTGCCTGTGGGGTATTCACTCCCCGCCCCCATCCCTTGTTTGCCAACAATTTTTCTCAGGGTGGCAATGTAGTCTCAGTCGAAAATGTCATCTTTCAGACCCTATCGCACCTGTCATGGCCATTTGACATAATTCTAGCCAATGTAATAAAATAAAATCAATGGATGGCACTTGGGGGACAGCTCTCAAAAAGGCATATGGAATCGGCTGAGAGGATCCCTTACCCCTACCCTTCATCCTGCCTGGAAACATCGTGCTGGAGGTATAGCACATGCATTGTGATCAGGAGACCCCCAAGAACACAACAATTACTGAAGCCAAATATGGAAAAGTCCAAGAGTCTCCAAGCAGTCCCAGCACCAGACCTAGACTTTCTTACTTCCCGATATAACTCACTACATGAGGCCTGGTGAATTTCTAGCAAAAAGGAAGCAGTATTTGAAAATAGTCTCAGGTTTAAAACTCCCTGTAGAAAACCTGCAAAGTTAATATAATATTCAGGGAAAAAATGGAGACCTGATTCCCACCTAGATGCAACTGGAAACCTATCATTCCTGTCACAAGAGCCACCAGCTTCAGTCTGCAAAGAAACAAAATGACAGAGGGCGGGAGGTGGGCAGTCAGATTAGCTGACTGTGTGCACCCAGTCTCCAAATTCTAGCACCCTCTACAGTGTTCTTCCTTTGCTTTTCATCTTTTCCTCCATCCTTAACCTAATAAAAGAAGAAAATGAACAATAAAGTGCAAATTCCATCATTCATTAACCTTCAGTGCCTTCTCATTGTCCACCCAATTAAGCACATGTGGGATAATTTATGGAACTATTAATCTGTATTTTGTACTGCCAGCGTTTCCCTCCCCGATTTCAAGTAAGTAGTCAGTCTAATTGCTGCCAGGGGAGTATGCAGCAGAAACTTGAAGCACAATTTCTACTGCCCCTGTATGGTGGCTGGTCTTCGAATTCCTGCAACGAGTTATAGCAGGGAGAGGGGTAGTAGAGAAACAGGCAAAGGCCCTGCACTAGGAAGGTGTAGTGGTTTCAGGAACCTCTGTCCTGCTTCTGCCACTCCCTAGGGAGATGACATGGAGGGAGGCCACAGCCCGGCCAACAGGGCTCCACTGTGAGGAAAGATACCTGCAGGTCAAAATAATGAGACACAAAGTCACTGCTGCTCAGGCGTCTCTAACTATTTTGACAGTAAGCTCACCACGATGAGGCAAAACTGAGAGGCAGTTCTCGCGTTTTTCAAGGCATAAGTGAAGTCTACGACATACTGAGGAAGGGAGAGGCAGCCCCACGCCACACACTGAACGCATCGCAAGCAGGGTAGGTGGACGGGTGAGAGGAGCATCTCACAAAGCCCTAGTGGAGTCTACTGGAATACAGGGCATCAAAACCGCAGTATCCTGAACCTGGTGCTTCGCACATGTGACTTTTCTCCTTCCGCCTGAATCCTACACAATGCACTATCCAGTCTGTTTTTACTTGAAATTTTCAGTACTGTTGCAAAAAAAAGAAAGAAAGAAAGAAAAGGCGTTCGCTCGTTCAACCATGAAGGTCCATCTTTTATATTCTCAGATACTTTCACTTCATAAGACCTTCCTGATCTCTCTGATAAATTGTAATGTCCTCGGTCTCCTCCGACTTCAAATCCTGCATTTCTCGTAAGATGCTGATTCTTCAAACTTTGTGCTGCAGTCGCCTATCTGCTTCCCTACTTCGCATACAGTTCTAAAAAGTCATTGAACGACTACTTTGCACCCTGAAGACAATGACTGTTTGCTTCCCAAGCACCTAGCATAGTACATATGCAGTGATCAAAACTACAGTGAGTATTTAAATTTATTTTTATTTATTTACTTTTTTGTGGCATGGGGGATTTAACTTGCAACCTGGTGCCTGCCAGGCAGGCGCTCAAGCCACTGAGTCAAACTTCCGGCCCTAGTTTTATGAGACAGGGTCACATTACGTGGTTCAGACCAGCTTGGCTCACGTTGTAGCCCAAGCCAGCCTCGAACTCACAACGCTCCGCCTACCTCAGCCTCCCGAGTGCTGGGATTAAAGGCGTGCGCCACCACATCCAGCCAGCGAATGTTTCTTGATTTATCCAAAACATTTGTGATGGGGTCTTATTACACATGACAGGCAAATTCCAGAGCAGCAGTGACAGCCAAAAAGAATGAAAGGGTAAAGAAGTGAGCCCTGGGAAGCAGAAGTGCTTTTGGACAATATTCCTTCCATTCAGCATTTTTCATGGATTTTTAAGTAAATTGCAGCAGTATTTTTATTTGCACTTTTGCTTTGAAAATGAAAACTATGTTATCTATTTTTAAAATGGAAATGATTAAACCACACCTTTAAGCTTTTCTTGTTATTCTATTATGCTTGTAAGTGTAATAGTTCCACTCCAATCTAGAGAGCATATTCTGTAGCATACAAAAACTCTCTCCCTAATTATCTTCTCTGTTTTGCTTAACTTTCCTATTAGTAGCTGAATGATGTTTTAAAATACAAACAATTAATATGGATAAACACTGAGAATTTACTGTTTGGAAGCCAGTGAGTCTTGACTACAGCACACAGACTTCTAGAACCTCAAGGGTAGCATGTTAGCATTTTGTCACTGTAACAAAACACTAATAAAACCAACCTCAGGAAGGAGAGGTTTATTTGGGATCGCAGTTTTGGAGGTTTCAGTCCGTAGTCAGACAGCTTCATCATTTCTGGACCTGCTAAGGCAGAAGATCACGGCAGAAAAGTGCAGCAGAAGAAAGCTGCTCACTTCATGGTAGACAGGAGGTCAAGTGAGAGGCAAAGAGTCAGAGGGAAAGGCCAGGGATGAGATACACCCTGCACATGCATGATCCGGGTCCCTTACTTCCTCCAGTTGGATGCTGCTCCCTGATAGCTCACTCATCCCTGAGCAATCAGTGGATGAACCTGTTGGTGAGGTTGGTGCCCTCGTGCTCCTGCCACTTCTCAGGGTCTCATCTCTGAGCACCACTGCGTGGAGGATGAAGCCTTCAGTGTGTATGTCTTTGGGGATACTTCATACTTAAACCATAGCAGGTAGAGTCTGTGTGCTGTTTATTTCCTGTCCTAGCCTCTGGGACACAGTGGCTGCTCACGAAGTATTTCTTGGATAAAATGAAGACGTGTACCAAGGGTGATCAAAAGACACAGGGAATGTTTAAATTGAAAAAAAAATTAATTACAGTAAAAGACACATTGCCAAGGATGATTTGAAATGAGGGGAAGTATGTTGAGTTTGAGGAAGATTAATGATCATGCGTCTTTTATGGCAATACATTTTAAAGTTAAATGCTCAAGACGGGCGTGGTGGCGCACGCCTTTAATCCCAGCACTCGGGAGGCTGAGGTAGGCGGAGCGTTGTGAGTTCGAGGCCAGCTTGGGCTACAACGCGAGCGCAAGGCCGGTCTGAGCTACATAGTGCGACCCTGCCTCAAAAAACCAGGTCTGGGAGTTTGGCTCAGTGGATTGAGCGCCTGTTTGGCAGGCACAAGGTTGTGAGTTAAATCCCCGGTACCGAAAAAGAAAAAAAAAAAAAAAAAAAGAAACATTCGTTGGAGACCCAGCACAGCCCACGGTTAAGACTCAATCTCTCATCTCCTTTTCCACGCTTCTCAGACTGGGTTTAAGTTCTTTTTTCTTTTCAATTTTCCATTCTGCAGACTTCACTAGCATTTGGGGGAAAGCTTTGTTTTCAGTCTCCAAGTAGGTACACATTTATTAGCACAGTGGCTAATGAAAAATGGAGTTGGAACAAAGAAGCCTCACTTAATTTGGTCATTTACTCATTCAACAAATATTTTTGAGCATTTGTCATGTGTCACGCATTAATCTAAACCCTGGACAAGCCACGAAAAAGACAGTGAGGTTTCTGCCCACAAGAAGCTTACATTTTTGTGAAGGCATACAATCCACAAGTACACGGATTATCAAGAACAGTATAGATAGATGCTATGAAAGAAATACACAGAATGATGTGACGGTCATGGTAGAGAACTTGGAGTGTGTTTGCTGAGGAAGGCTTTTGTGATGTTTAAGTAATCTGACAGATGATTGGGAATGTGACAGATTCCAAAGAAAAGCATTTGACATCTCACCTTTAATATGTCCAAAGCACAGAAGGAAGGTCATTGTGACAAGAACAGGGAACCAAAAGAGAAGCCTACTAGGAGAAGTAAATTTTTATCTAAGAGTTTAGAATGTATTCGATATGCTTTAAGCAGAGGTATAAAACTATTTCATTTTTTAAACATCAAGATGACTACTTGGTGGGGAGAGAATTTAGAAATAGTAATTAGGAGGCTGTTACACGTACTCGAGAGAGACAAAGGGAAAAACGTGCTTCTTTGGAGTGGAGCGATTTAGGACTTCCAGACAGACTGCATGCCGGTCCCTCCGGAGGCCTTGGTTATTGGCGGGAAGACCTGGGTGGACGGCAGTGCTCTTCACTGACACCAGAAAACATTCCGAGTCTGTCCTGTGCAACCCTGGGCAATTTTGTCTCTTCAACTTTGAAATGAAGGTGTCGAAAGAAATGCAATAGGCAGCCTGGGTCAGCACTAAAATATCATAGTGCTATTGAGTTTTAGGACATGAGTATGTCTGGGGGTTTTTAGTGGTGGTAGTGGGGAAAGCTCTGGAAAGGCCGAGACTCGGACTCCAATCAAAGGTCCACAGACAGCAAACCGGCCTTGTGTGCCTCAGTCTCCTCATCTGCAGAGTGGGCCGCAGGAAGGCCGCGCAGAGGCATTACGCAGCGAGGCCCGGCAGGCGGGGCCTCGGCTGACCACGCCGGCTCCTTCCCGACAGATTCCACTTTGCTTCTTTCACTTCGCGTGCCGATCTCCCGACGCGGTGGCTTCTGAAGAGCAAACTCCAGGCCCGAGGGCGCGCGCATCCCGGGACGCTATGGCCGCGGCTGCCGCTGTCTCCCTCCGCGGTGCCCGAGCCGAGTCCCGGAGTCAGGACGTCCGAAGACTCGGCAAGGGTAGTGGGGGACGGGAACGCGGTTCCGGCGCCGGCCGCGAGGGGGCAGTGCGGTCCCGGACCCGGGGCGGAACAGCCGCCCGCGGCCTCTGCCCACGCCGGGCCCGGGTCCTTTCGCAGCCGCAGGGTCGGGCCGCCCTTCCCGTGCACGGCACCGGGCTCGCGGGCCGCCGAGAGGCGGCGCGGCTGGTTGTGGAGGGCGCTGCAGGAGCCGCAGGAAGGGCACGGCCGGGACCCGCGAGCGCCTCCCCGCCTCCCGCGGCCCTGCAGCGCCCCGCCCGCCTCGGCCTTCCACACAGGGCCCAGCGGCCCGGCCGGACGCTGACGGGCAGAGCTGGGGGAGCGGCGGCCCACCCGCCCGAGACTCCCGCCCCGCAGGCGTCTCGCCCCCCTCCAGGATTTCTGCCCCATGCTTTCCCCTTTGCAAATCTAACCCTGACTATTTTTATAATCTATGCGACGCCCGTTGAATTTTTAAGGCAGAGAAAGAGAATACCAAATGTGAAAGCTATCTCAGTGGTGATCTATGGTTTGGAGCGAGAAATGGATGTTCAAGTTTTGTTTTTAAGTGACTTTTCTAAAGAATTTCTCTCAGAAAGTTAGTAGGAGTCAAGATGCTCCACTGTGTATTTTATAGCTTTCTACGTAATGTGACATACTAATTTTATTTAGCAAAAGTAACAGTAAAGTCGAACAGGCCCAAATCAACTGAGACCTGCTGTAGTAGAATAGATGTTAATATGATGTTTTGGTTCCCTTTTGAATTTATCGATGGCCCAAATCAAGCGGCCCAGAATCCACCTTCGTAAAAATTTCACTGTAGCTTCCATCCGTTTCCCAAATGTTATATGAAGTTGGTGAGACAACCTACTGTCAGGCCATATTTACAGAAAGGCTGAAACTGAACTTCTCTAAATGTCAAAATCTTAGTGTCTTTGGGACACTTCTTGAAATTACCTGTAAGAGTCTATTCATTTTTCTTATTAGGACTCTGTACTCAAAAAAACAAAACAAAAAACTAGTTTGCAGACAGTTAATGGTAGTAGGAGCCTTGTGATTCCTCACAGGTAGCGATCATACTTCTTTTTCCTGCAGAAATGCTTCCTCTGAAGGCACCATGTTACGTGACTTCTTGCGGACCCTGGATGTACACAGTGTACCCTAAGATTTAGACTTCAGGATGGCACGTGTGGCACACATGGCTGTGACTCCCTCACCAAGTGACATGGCATTTACAGTGAAGAAATGAAGCAGGAGTGAAGGTGAGACACGGTTGTGACTACAAGGAAGGAAGCAGTATGTTCTGATGAATCTCTTGGCAACAAAAATAAGACGGAATTGCATTATTGTGTAAGCCAGCACAAACAAAGCAGAAGCCTAGGGGACAATTTGGAAGAAGGGTGTAGCACAGAGGGGAGCCTTCTCTGTGACAGAGTCCTAGAGACCCTAAATTTGTACATGACAAGAAACAAATCACAGTAGAATATAAAACAGTAACTGGGATAATCGAGTAAAGGACTGTTTGTGAACTACCTGATGCAGATAGTCCCTCCCACTACATTCCTATCCCCTTATATCAAAGCAAGTAGGAGACTGTGGAATTTGAGCTGCCTTCCTCCTCTACACCCACATACTCTGAAGGAAAACATATCACCCCCAAAGAGGCAGCAGTCAGACCTCTCAGCCCTGACTGTCAACAAAAGCGTATAAGCAAACACAGATCAGGAAAACCCAGGACAGTGCTAGATCGATCGATCACTAAATACTGAAGAAGCCCACAGTCAAGATGAGAGATTAGAGAAGAACCCAAGGGAGCTCTGGGGGGTCGATGAACCTATTTTCTATCTTGATAATGGTGGAAGTAACGTGCCTGTAGACATTTATCAAAAATCATCAAACTGAACACCTTAAAAGGATATATTTTACTGTCTGTAAAGCATGCCTCAATAAACCTGAACTTGAAAAAAGAAAACACAACCATGAAAGAAAGGAAGGCTAGAGTGGTTGGCATCCAAGTTGTTTTGCAGCAGTTTTGGAGAGCTGTCTTCTCTGACAGCATGGGGTAGTGACAAACAGAAAGCCTGGTGATGCCTTAGCAAAGCCATTGTGCTGATCGACTCAGGAGCCAGAGGGTTCTTGGTCCCAACATAGACCAAGAACACAGCAGATCTAGACATTCCAAAGGACCTTCTGTATCTACCTAGGAAGATACCCCTTATCTCCCTAGGTCAGACATTTGGAGATGTCTTCCATCGACTTACATCTAGATAGGTGCTCAGTAAATATGAACTAAATGTCATAAAAGCAAAAGTAAAACGAAAGAGGTTTTTAAAAAGGAATAACCAGAAGATAAGAAAGTATTAGCAAAAATTAAAAGTGTGACTACTAAAAAAAAATTTACCTCTAACAGAAGGGCTGAAAAATAAAATCAAGATAATCTATCAAAATGATAGGCAAAAAAGAAATCAAAAATACAAGAGAGAAGTTAAAATCATTAAGAATCAATAGAAATCTTGCATTCACCTCATAGAAGTGTCAGAAGGAGAGAACTGAAAAAATGCACAGGAGAAAAATATTTTGAAAATATTTGAATAATGGATACATAAAATCTAGTATGAGAATACAATGAAATATTACTCATTCATAAAAAAGAATGAAGTATTAACATACCCATGCTACAACATGGTTGAATCTTAAAAATTTTAGACTGAGTAAAAGAAACCAGACACAAAGGCTACATGTTCTATAATTCCATTTATATGAAGTTCCCAGGATAAACAAAGCCATCAGAAAGATTAGTGGTCACCAAAGGATTGGAGAAGAGGGAAATGGAGAACTAGTGTCTGTTAATGGGTATAGGGCTTATTTTGAGGGCGATGAAAATGTTCTAAAACTAGATATTGGTGATGGTAGCACAACCATGTGATTACACAAAAACCAGTTTATTGTATGCTTTGGAAGGTGAAATTTTATGTATTTATTTTTTGGTACTGAGAATCAAACTTATGACCTGTATTTGCCAGGCAGGCATCGTGCTGCTGAGCTATATCCCCAGCCCAAAAGGTAGAATTTTAGGTTATATGAGTTAAACATTTATTTTTGAAAGAATGAAGGGGAGAAAATTTCCAGAAATGTAAAATAATAATAATGACTTAAGATCAAGTATTAAGCAGAGTAAATACAGTGTGTAAATTCCCACTCCCAATTCCATCTTTATGGACTTAAATACTAAAGAAAGAAGAAAGCTAAAAAGATGAAGGAAAAGTTATAGAAAACTTAAAATTAGCATAAAACCTGTCATCTACAATACTGCTAGAAGACAGAACAATGTCTTTCCACAGTTCTTTGTGAATATTTTATAGACCAAATTAGAACAGGAAGTGAGATGCCTAAGAAATTGCAGTGACATCCCCAACATGCGATCAGCGAGGGACGAGCTCCCTAACCCCCAGAGGAAGCCTGAAATTGCAGAGTGCCAGAACTCATATATAAGGCTTTTCCCTATATATACATACCTAGGATAAAGTTTATATGTAAGTTTGGCACAGTAAAAGGTTAATAATAATATAATAAAATAGAAAAAATTATAACAACATACTATAGTAAAAGTAGTACTTTTGTCTTTTCATTTAAAACAAGCACTTCACAGACTCTCTTTGGCATATCTGAATTGCAAGCATCATTACTCTTGTGCTTTGGGGCCATTATTAAATAAAATAAGGGTTACCTTGAACAAAAGCACTGTCAGACTTCAATAATTCATCTGCCAAAATGGCTACTAAAATATGAATGGGCAGGTAGTGAATATAGCATGGATACACTGGGCAAAGGGATGGGTCGCATCCTGGGGGAAGTGGCATAAGACAGTACAGGATTTATCATGCTACTCAGAACAGCATGCAATTTAAAACTTATGAGTTGTTTATTTTGAAAATTTTCCATTAATACTGTCAGACCACAGTTGACTGTGGCTAAGAGGGACTACTGTAACATGGTCTAAGAAAGAGTTTTCATTAAACAAATAGCATGATTAAGAAACTGATGGTTTAGGCCAGCGATGGCAAACCTTTTAGAGCTTTCAATGGCACAAACAGCCTGCTGAAGCATGCATACCATAGGTTCGCCACCACTGTCTGAGCATTGAAATGAAAAACACTTTACTCTCAACAAGAAAGATGGAAAACAACTACTTAGGATAAATTAATGGCTCGATGGCAACATTGAGACTCTGTCTTTCTGCCTCATCACGTAAGCACAGTCTGTGATCTCTACCCAGAATCCACCATGGCTGCTGGCTCTAGGTAAGTTTATGCACAACAATGTCCAATGTCAGGAGAGAAATGAGTAGAGTAGAAAAGACTAACACTATGACCTCCTTTATTTCTTTTCCCAAAAGCCATTATCCCGTCTGCCTTCAGTCCATCCAAATATTTCCCTTTTCTTACGTTGCATTGGCCAGGACTGAATCACCCCTTTCCCCCTAAACCAATCAGAAGGGAAAGGAATTTCACTCACTAAAATTGAGGCACACCAGTCCCATCACCTGGAGCAGGGCACATTTCTCCTTGAATTAAGTCAGTGTTCTTGGGCAAGGAAAAGAGTAGACAATACTGAGTTACCAAGCTGACTGACCAATTGACTAACCACCAACCATCCCTCATAAGTCTGCCCATCACTCTGTCAAACTCACAAAGCCCACATTCTCTCACAACAAAAGGCTACAGTCCTGAGGCTTCCGTCCTATGTTAATTTAATGTGTATTAATCTTTTGAGATAAAACCATTAGTCATGTGTTGGCATCTGCAAATTAACACTGGCTTCTGGGGAGAAACTCTTGAGAAAAGAAAAAAAAATCACACCACTGCATTTTTCAAAGGTTCAACATCAAAAATTTATCAAGTGTAAAAACCCAGTCTGTTTGATACTGTTAAAATGATTAATATTACAAATAGCTACTAGAAATAAAGCACATCTGACAACCTGAAGAATTGGAAGAAGCAAGCTTTTTTTTTTCTGAATTAAGAAAAGTTAATTCCATCATTTCCATTTACCTCCCTCATATCCTGTTAATGTCTCTGGCACATTTCTTGACTCAAAGTCTTCTGCGAGGATTCCGTTTATCAGACAGGTATTGGCTTGCTTTGCAGCAGCCCTACTGTGTTTGATTTACTAGTCTACCCCATAGACTCTCTGTGAAATCTAACAGCAAAACCCACAGTAGCTCATAATTCCCACCTATTTTAAGTGAAGAACTTAATGCATAGATGGGATCTGACATATGAGTGTGGCTCACCAGTTTACTGTCAGAGCAGGTGTGAATAATTAGCACCAAATATTAATACTTTATATCATAAAAGCCAAGCATAGTGCAAAGATGCAACCGGAAAACTTCTGAAAGGAAAGGAGCTCGTATATCATGCAGGGTTTCCTCTATTTTCCCTCCATTTTACTATTGGAAAGTAAACTCAGGGTAGTGAGATTTAAAATCTTGCTCTCTACTAATTTATTACTTAGCACTGTGTCTGTTCTGAGGCTGCACTGTGAGGGGAGGGAGGATAATGACACATTCAGGGTTAAGGGGCCAACACAACATTGTTGCAGCTCTTCTGGAGAGTGTGTGCCCCCTACCCACGACACTGTAGTGCGCATTTGGGATATGGAGGCAGGGGACTGTGGAACACTGCCCCATGGGAAGGAGGTGGGCCTGTCTAAAACATCTCAGCTCCCAACCAACTCAGGGAAGAAACCGTCTCTTTTATGGTGCAAGAATAAGTAAGTACAGCATGAGACTAAATGCTGTAATGTAAAGTTCATAAATTTTAATGAATTTCTCGAGGACACCAAGCCATAAATAAATATCCTATCCTAACTGGGCACTGGTCCTATATACAATTAATAATTCCACATCCAACTCCATCTCCAAAAATGAGGATGGCTCTTCCAATTGCAATAATAGGATCTCTAATTTAGAAAAATCTTGAAGAACTCCTTACTTCCTGAAAAATAACAAATTATCTTTAGAGATCTTTGGCTATTAGGAGTTTCCTATTATATTCTGCTGAGGTGAGCCTTTCTGAACCCCCTGTCAGTTCATCCTGTTTTCCCCTCTGGGGTCCTACAGGGTAATTCTGTCTTCTTCTTCTCCAAATTATTCATGTATTTGAAAAATGCTATTTCAAGCCACTTGTCCCAGAGCTGATTAGCCCCGGGCTCTGTAATCTTTCCTCACATGACAAAGTTTCAGTACCTCCTCTGCATGAAACGCAGACTGTCTGACTCTCATATAGCAAGTTCACCCACACAACAAGCAAAACACAATCACAACAACAAAAATAAAGACACTTCTTATTTCTTGAGCACTTACTACATGCCAAATACTCCATTATGCATTTTATATACATCATCTTATTTCATTCTGACAAAATCATCTGCATTTTTTATACTCCCAACTTACAGATGAAAACTGAAACTCGAAGACATCGGTCACCACACTTAGGCTCACATGATCGTGTGGAGCAGAGTCACAATTGATTAGGGTGAAAGCTTTTAGCCCCTGTGTCATCTTGTAACCCAATTCAGAAATATCACTCTCCTACTGTTACAAATATGGGTGAGAACCAAATTTTCCTCTCTCTGCTGGTTCACAGTTCCAAAATCTGTATCTCCAGTCCAAATCTTTCTCTTCCTTCCTAGATTCTTACATTCAAATGTTCTCTGCACATCAACCACTTAGATTGCACCTGATTACCTCAAGCTCAACATGTCCCAAGATGGATGCGTTACCTTCTCGCACAAATACATGCCTCTCCTGCTTCCCAAAAATCAGTAAATGGTGTCACTATTCACTCAGTTGTTTCAATACAAAAGTCACCTTTGAATCCTCTGCCTGCTCCCACACCCAGGTCATCACTAACTCTTTGATTTCTCTTTTGTGCATTAAAAAAAAAATCTCTGTCCCCTTCTTTCCATCTACACTGCCACTGGTGGAGACTATCAAAATCTTTCCTCTGAATGACTACAGTAGCGTCCTACCAGGTCACCACACATTTAGTTCTACCCTCCCCTTGACTCTCCCATCACTCCTAGAGTGAGGCTGGAGGGGACCTTGGGAAAGGAAACTCTGATGAAGTAACTTCCTGTTCCAAATGTTTTCATGGTTTCCCAACCCACATACATAGTTCTTTAAGTGAATTGCAAAACTCTTTGACACCTACCCTTGTCCTGCCTCTCTAATTTCCTCCTTCATTATTTCCCTACGCCCTTCATACCACAGTTTTAATGGCACTCCGCCCATTCCTGAACATGTTGTTCTCTCTTACGAAAGCATTCTTTTCTCATCCATTGTCTGGTAAGCGTCTATTCACCCTTCAGATTTCAGCCTTGATGTCCCTTTACCAAGGTGAACTTCCCCGAATGGTTACATTTTTATTCTGCCATTACATGTGTCACCCTTTGTTATTCTTATTTGTTTCCATAAGAAAATAAATTATTTTATCTTGTTCATCATTAAATCCTCAACAGTGAATAAAAAAGTGTTGGAAAATATTTGTTGAACAAAAGAATGAAGGAATGAAATAACATGAGCTTAAAAATCCTATCCAGTCATGATGAACTTAACTGTGTTTTCTTCAGATTGTATGTGTAAGCTTGGCATTTTGGATTCCAGAGAAAATATCACATTAACCCCCCACTGACCTTCATGTCATTAGGTTCAGTTCATCATTGGCTGCTGACATGTTTTGGGATTCTGATTCTCTAACATATTCTCTACATAAGAGCTATCACTCCCAATTTAGTGTCATCTGAAAACTTGATTAGCATACCTTCTATATCTTCATTAGGCAAGGACAGAGGCTATGACACCCATTAGGTACCTACCTCCATTAATCAGCATCCACTGCATATGCTAATTCGATCAAACTCAAATATGCTGCATCTTTTCTCACCCTCAAGAATATCATAGGTAAACTTGTCAAGAACCTTCAAGACAATGAAGCCTAAGTAAAGATTACCATAATGCTTCATTCCCATGATTCTCTCTCTCATTTATTTGTTTATTTATTGGTATATAACATTGGCAGATAATATTTTTCCGAAAATATCCCCTGCTGGTCATACTCAAGGTTTGTAAAATTCCCAGAACAACTAAACTCTCCTTCCTTCTCTCCTATCAAAGAAATCACATCAGAAAGCAAATGGTGACTGAGGTACAGTGACAGATGGGGCAAGAGTCTTTTCCGGAGCTGATATTCAGATTTGTGCTGGGCAGCTGGCCGGCCACCCAGAGGTCACTCCCATCTGTCCAGCACAGGCGCAGTCTGCACTGAGGTGGTCAGTCTTGCTCAACGATCCCAGAAGAACGCGCCATCCGAGTGCCTTCACTCTATCCTTGCATCTGCACTCTTCTCACATGCAGTTTATTTTTCCTAGCCCAGTTCCCTGGTGATCACCAAAAATACTGGGATGAAAAGAGCACAGTGATTAAACTGATTCAGTCAAATCAACAGGAGCTAAACAACCCAAGGACATTTTACCTGAAGAACTAATATCCTGCCAAAATAATTGCTCTATGAAATGCTAATCAGTTCCACAAAGCATCACCCCACCCTTCACAGCCTTGGAAGCCCTAGAACTGCGTGAGATGATTAATGCCAGCGTGGACTAGGTCCACAAAGAAAGGAAAGATCACTGTGATAAACATCATCCACAACACAGTACAGTGGTTTCAGGAAGCATCAAAGAAAGTGAAGCAGGAGAAAGTGTGTGTCTGTCCTTGGAGTGCAAACCCTTCAGCTCCTGGTGCTGGACATGGATGATCAGGTCAGTAGAAAACAATGGTGGAGCAGAAACCAGAGGAAAACAGCTGGCACAGAGCTCTGCCTGTATTCGGGCAGGGAGAGAAAGTAAATGTGAGCATGGGATACAGAAGGCTTCAGTTGATGGTGGGGACTTCTGAACCAATAAACTCAAAAACTAAAAATTAAAGAGCACTTCAACCCACAGACTTGTGACCCAGGGTACACGAATGTTAAATAGTTACAATAGACAGCACTAGTTACCTCCTCCAAGCTGCCCCCACCACTTCCTTGGAAAATAAACCTGAATTTATGCTAAGTGGAATATGTTGTCATCCAGCTAAAGGATGAATAACCTCCCTTTCAAGGACCCTGGGATATAACTAGTTTTGGCCAGTGAGCCAAATGAAGAGATGCTTTGTGCTAAGCCTGAGGAAACCTTTTTGTAAAGGAGAGAGTACATTTCTTTTGTCACTTTCCTCCAACCTGCTGTTTGGAAAGACAATGTGATGGCTAGACTTAAGCAGCCATCCTGGACTATGAAATTGCCATGGGGATAGAAGCCACACAGACAATACAGCAAAACAGACACAGCTTCTTGCTATTACTGCTGCCATTCTGGTCTAGATTGCCTTCTATCTAGGTTTCTTTCATGTGAGAGAGATATAGACTATCTTGTTTAAAATGTTATCTTTGTGGGCATTATTGTACGCTAGCCATATCTCCAAATCATCACAGATTCTCCTTTCAAATGTTCACAAAGATTCAGTCTCAGCTCCCCAGGTTTATGACAAGGGGAACCAGGCCAACTACCACAGGCATCATCCTTACAAGGGTACCCAAAGGTCAGCTTTCAACCTTTTTCCCAAATAAGATGCTCCATAGAGTTTTGGGAGCTTTCTGATCTTCGAAGCATTATTTGTCTTTGTCTGATGCAACCCAAATGTGCCACCATGTTTGGAATCCTATTGCGAAGAACATTTATCTTTCAGCATCCCAAGAACCTCAAATAAATCCAAATGACCCAGAATCCAATGGAGGCTTTCTTGCTGCTGTCAGTCCTTCACCAGTAAGTAGTGAGGAGAGACCTCAGGGACCAAGTTTCACTCTGTGAGGTACCCGCATGATGGAAAGACGCCTTGCGAAAGCTAGAGCCCCTTGAGGAAGAGTCGCTGTGAATGGCAGGCTGAGGGCATCCTCTGATCGCCCACACCTAACTCTGTAGGCTGCAACACCGCCTGTCTGATGGCAGACCCAGTAGGTCAGATAGCCAGCCATTCCTCCCACCCCTCTGAAATTAAATACTCCAAAAGATTGTCATCCCCACAAAATTCCCTGTGGAGAACAAGGATTGTCCTCTCATGCTGGAAAGGTAAAAGTCAGATCCTCCAAATGGTTTAGTCTCTTACTAACACACTTAGCTCTGTCATTATGAATTCATCTGCAGTTTTCTAAAAAGCCTTTATGCTTTCAGTTTCTTTCCTCTTGGGATAACATTTTCCATAGTTTCATTATCCATAATTTAAAGGGGCTGGTAGTTCCACTGATTTATTCCAAATTCACTCAGCATTTTCAAGGCTGGATAGTGCAACCTTTTTAATCAGGTCAACTATCACGTGACCATATCTAGCAGTCACAGGGTTATTATTAAACTTGAACTAGAGTCACTGCCTCTCTGGCACTCACAAAACAAACTGATCCTGATTTTAGGGACTAAATGGTAGCCATTCCTCTCCATCTTGTTACTTGTTTACACATACGGTCACAATCTTCTGAGGACCCTAGAGAGCCATTGTTTGGGGCCCTGGGCTCAACTGGCTCTCCAGCCTCTCTAGCAAACGAGACCATGGCTAAGCCTTTGAAGAAAGTGTAGGGAAACCATTTGGTAGGACTTTCAACAAAGCAAAATAAGTTGCTTATGCCCTTCTTCAGTGTTACCCCAGCATTCACCCAGGCATCTACACTGTTCCCATCACAAAGGTTAAACTGTTGATCATTTTCAAATCAGGAAGCAAGGCTATCATTACGTAGAGGGTTGATGACGTATACCTATGATTCCAGCTGCCTGGAGGTTGAGGCAGGAGAATTGCGAGTTGGAGGCCAGCCTGGGCAACTTAGTGAGACCCTGTCCAAAAATAAACGAGGGATCTTTAACCAAATAGAGTAAAGCAAACTCAGGAGCTGTGTAGCTGTATCTGAGCCTCTCTATTGGGTACAGAACTCAACTGTCCCCTGTATCAGCATCTGTTCTTTGTGAGTCTTCTCACGATGCTGCTTTTCCATGAATCTGAGCAACCTTATCATTCTTCCAGGAAATGACTGAACAAAAACAGACATTTCCAAATGCAAAAATAGAGAACAGTAGGCCATACAAAAATGTTTGAAGAAGTTTCTAGATATTAAAGATATCTCAACTCTCCATATTTGAGCTTTATGCCTTTCTCCTATATATTTTAAATTGGAAGTTATGTTAAAGTAATTAACTTTAAATAATTAATTAATATTAAAATAATCCTCCCAGGTTTCGTACTTCTTACATAGCAGCAAATAGCTTGCTCCTTAGCTGTTAGCAGTTCTCATCAGAGTGACATTATGATCAGAAGTTCAGGCTGCACTGAGATTCTTGTGAGTGAATTGGAAGGAATCAATACTGTTCTACCAAAAAAACAGATTCTAAAATATGAAGCACGTGTTGGTTGGCCATGCATTCAGCTCATTTAGTGTAACAGTGATGATAATACTCCAAGGCACTGAGAAATATCATCTCGAGGCATTGGTTCTTCACCATTACAGGATGCCTCACTCCAACCTAAAGCAGTTTTTCTCCTAGTTGATTTATAATAAGTTTTCTGTTAGCACTCTTTACATATAAAATCATCTATGTCATCCTCCAATTTTATCATTTCCTAAAATATAATCAATGTGAATTCATGACTTTGGAGAAGCTATAAAACCGAAATCCCAAGGAAATTGGAAACATGAATGACCATTAAAGCTGATTATCTTTTGGAATTGGTGAACCATACTTGGTGCAAAGCACTGTGCTAGATGGGAAGGGGAATAGCATTTTTAAAGGTCTTACTTTCTACTTTGGACCTTCCCAAACATGTGAAACGCTTGCCCGGCAGGCGCTTAAGACACTGAACCAAACTCCCGGCCCTAGTTTTTTGAGACAGGGTCGCACTATGTAGTTCAGGTCGGCCTTGCGCTCATGTTGTAGCCCAAGCCTGCCTCAGACTCACAACGTTCCTCCTATCCCAGCCTCCTGAGTGCTGGGATTAAAGGTGTGTGCCACCATGCCCAGTTCCAAACATGTGAAAATTTTAAGACACATTGTTACCATCATTGTTTGATCAGCTCAGAGACTTAATAGAACATAAGGCAGGCTCCTTATTCCTCCCAAAAAGATATTTCCAACCTTCATCAGTAGGGTATTTTTCTCCAGTGTATGGGAAAAACTTTCTCCAATGTAAGGACAATTTGTGGCTAAGTTCTCCCGCATAAGGAACATTTTCAAAGCAGACATCTGGCCTTTACATCTATCACTTTCACTCCACATATAGCATCTGAAGAATAATGCATTGCACACACCCCCATTTCTAACAATGTCTTTTAAAGTAAACCTGAGGATGATTCACAGAAGCACCCATGTTGCATTTTCATTTTGAATATTAATAAAACTCCTCCTGTCTGGGTCTTTTCTGAAGAAAGAGAAAGAAAGAAAAGAAGAGAATATTAAAATAAAGAGAAAGAAAGAAATAAACAAAGAAACAAAGAAAGAGAGAGAGAAAGACAGAAGGAAAGAAAAGAGGAGAGAAGGGAAAATATAGCCCTACAGCATTTGATGGAGTAGGAAATGGCACATAAAGACTGAAGGTCCAGGTCTCTCCAGGGTGCTCTGTGTCCAGTGGGCAAGCATCCATCCAGTAAAATCCTGCTGCTTTTCAGTTTTGCTTTGTCTGTTTATGAGCACAGCCCAAGCACTCTGGGCCCACAGGATGAGTGATTAGGGAGGTGTCAAGTGGGAGCGGTGCTGCCAAGCTTTGTAAATGAGTTTGTAGTTAATGCCTATGCCAGTTGCTTTCCAGATGCTTTCAGATATATGAAGGACACTCCTTGACAGACGAGCTTTTAACCTTGCAGCTGGTCATTTGTTTTTCTGGTTAGGACATGCCCCTGTCTCAGCTTCTAGGTGGTTGCTCACTGTAGGCAACAATGTCCCCTCACTTCCTCCTCTCTACACTGTGCCACATGCTCCTGCTCATTATCTTGTGTGATGTGGCCTCTCTGAGAGTCCAACAATTATCAATAATCACTTTTGTTCCTCCCCCTTGTCGTGCTACAGGGAACCATAGAATATTTAAAGTCTAGCATTTGCTGAGAGAAACAAAAGTTGGTGTGCTTGGGTGTGTCAGTGTGTATGTGCATGTGTGTGACACTGTGTATATGTGTTTTAAAGAGAGACAACTTGGAGTCAAGGAGTTCCAAAACACGGAGCAAACCCCAGGTAAAAATTCTACTCCCCCAAAATGCTCCATATTAGTCAGCCAAGCCCTAGGGGCCATACACTCCTACTTTATAGTTTACAGTTCATTCGTTGCATTTATAATTTACTTAATACCCATTCCCCTTGTGAATTCTAATGAAATCAGGAATTTTAGAAAAATCCCCAAAGGTGGATACTTTCAGAATTGGGCAAAATCCTTTCATTATAGTAGACTCTGAGTAATTATCTCATTCTCTTGATGAGAGAAAGCTATGATTCCTCAGTCCACACTGGTGCATAATATGATAAATCGGCTTAATGATGTGTAAATAAAATTACATTAAGAAAAAAAGGCTCATTTCCCTGGACTCAAAAGAAAACAAAAAAAATTCTGGGTGCTTCAGGGAGACTGAAAAATCTATACACCATGGAGTTCTAGGGTTTGTTTTGTTTCTTTTGTTTTGTTTTGTTTTTTGTTTTTCAAAAACTTAACATGAAAAAACCAAAGTATCTTGGACAAAAGATAGTCTCATGAATAACCTACAGGTAGTGAGATCTCAGCTTGGCTTTATATTTACACATTATACCCAGAAGCTAAAAATTTTAAAAGCTCCAAAGGAATAAGCTTGGTTTGCAACAGTGGATTAGGCGGATGGGAGAGAGCACTGCGTTTTCCATGTCAACATGAAAATCCCAGTGTTCACTGCAGTTGTTACAACAACTGTCTTAAATAAAATTCGCATTATCCATCAAATATTGTGCCACCTAGAAATTATACCTATTCTCATCCCCATATAACTGGCTTATACGGCTAAAGAGAGTAGTTAGAATTCTGCTATGGCAAAGAATACTTAGTTTAAAGAGCTGGGGGTAAGAAGACATTTTGATCCCAATTTAGTCCTTGAATTTCACATTTTCAAAAGTCAATTACCCACCTAGGCCAGAAAATGAGGGATAGAACAGCATGCTACCACCACTGTCAAAAAAAAAAAAAAAAAAAAAAAAGTTCAAACTGCTCTACACTCAATGGTAAGCCCTGGTAGCTGCAGTTAACGAATTTGCTTTAAGGAAAATCCATATCCTGGAATTCATGAGTTCCAAACTCCTCTCTCACATAGGCTATTTGATAAGACTTTCAAATCAATTTTTAAAAATTGTAATTCTTGCACAAAATAATTCAAACAATATGAAAGACTATGCAATGAAACATAATCCCCTTTTTATCCAAAGCCCCCCCCAAGTCAACCATAATATTACATTGTATGCATATACATAGTTTTATTTTCCATTTTTTTCACTCAACTACTTACAATAGTATACATATTGCTCTGCATTTAGCCCTTTTCAAGTAACATATCAGTATAGATAGAGCATTGTCATATTCTTTTGCACAATAGGATAACTCCACTCCTGTTCTTTTAAGTTTCTTTTTTGTTTTTTGGCACCAGGGATCAAACTCACAACCTCGTGCCTGTCAGGCAGGTGCTTAGGCTAAATCCCCGGCCCTATTTGTTGAAACAGGGTCTCACAATGCAGTTCAGGCTGGACTTGAACTCACTTTGTAGCCCAGGCTGGTCTCAAATTCACAACAATCCTCCTGCCTTAGCCTCCTGAGTGCTGGGATTAAAGGTATGTGCCACCACGCCTGGCTCCTGTTTTTTGCTATTTGGATTGTTTCAAGTGTTTTGCCCCTGCAAATAATGCTGCAATAAATATCCTTGCCCTCTCTGCTGATTGTCACAGGTAATTAATGAATGCCCTTTTCTTCCATGTTAATTCTCTTCACCATCATTATCTTCCGCAGTTGTCAGAGTAGTCTATCTTCACAGCAAAATGGATCTTGTCATACTCCTACTTCAACCCACCAACAAGTTTCTCCTTGCCCACAAGATGCATCCAAATTCCTCAGAGGAACCTCTATTGGGTCCCTTCTGCCTCCTTAGCCTTACCTTCTACCATTCCCTCCCATACATCCAACCTGCCACCCATACTGAAACAACAGTGAAAACGTTGCTGGCTTGTTTGTGCTCCTGTGCCTCACATGATTTATCTTTATTCCTTCTAGAGCCTTGCTAGATGTGCTAGTGGTGATGTTAGGACTGAGCATGCACCCTCATGGGAAGCCATATTTAACTACTTGTTGTACACTTGGCTTTCACCTAATGATCCCAGTTGGGCCTCATCTCAGATCCTGCAATAAGCTTGTTTGTCACTCTGCACGAGATGAGAGCTGACCCATTGTGCTATCTGCCTCTTGACACTGTGCCTATATTTCTGACCCTACTTGATTATGGCCTCTGTTATTGATATAGGGGAATGATCTCGGTGGAAGACCTCCAAATGATATAGGGAATGAAACTCCCAACCTACTGTATGTCCAGCGTGAGTTCATGTTCTCTAATATTGAAGAATGAATTTTAGGAACAACAGAGGTTAAGAGCAGAATATGTTTATTGAGAGAAAGAAAACTTCTGTCTGAGAGACAGAAGGAGTCCCGAGAGGGTTGCCAAAGACTCTGTCTTTTCTAGTGACTTTATAGAGTAAAACCCTGGTGGGGAAAACTGGGAACTCACAAGGCAGATGGGCTTGAGGTGGGACAGAACTGTGGTCAGCCAATAAGATTAATTGTTTAGGTAAAATTGACCAAATCAAGGACAAATGGGGAAGCGAGTCACATAGTAAGCGAGCATTCTTTCGGATCAGGGGATTGGGATGGTAATTCCTGGCTTCTCAAAATGATCCATACCTAATCCCTAATGCTTATACTTAGGGTGTGGTTGCATTTGTCTTGCCTTCTGTCTTGAGATCTGGCCCACAGCAAGAGGTGTGTGTCTCTTCCAAGGTCACAAGATATCTGGTCCTCTGTGCCGGCTCCTTTGAGGGCCTAACCCTGTCTGACTGCCTATATTTCTAACTAACTCAGTTGCCTGTAACATTATGAGATGTCATAAGCAAATTGACTGACATATGAAAAAATAGACAAAAGTTCTTACTGGAGTGCATCCTGGTTCCGACCATGGATTCAGTCTCCTTCACTGGCTATGGAAGGTTCATTGTCTGCCCGCTTTTGGTCTGACAGAATTAAGCATTTCCAGTCCTACCAGCCAGAACTTCCTTTCCTCCAGACATTGCCTTGGCATTGCATTACCTAGGCTAAACATAGCTCCTGAATTGCAAAGTCAGACGATGTTGTTCAGCTGGTGAAGCACCATTTACCTCCTCACAACGATATTGGCACAGGAAAAGGATGCATTTGTTCATTAACATATTTTCTGACAAACAGTGACAGAAATAGCTAATGTGGGATGTCCCTTTGTCCTCTTCCAAATCTAGCAGCATAGTGTGACACAGAAGTTTAAACAAAGAAGCCATGCACTCTAAAACATGACTGTAGCTAACGGCTGTACCAGGCATGCATCGTGTTCAGAGGAGAACTTGACATTGATACAAGATGCCAAGCATAAGCAGAGAGACCTTTAATCTATGCCAGTTAAAATGAATAGTGAGTTGGATTCCTCCCTTCCCTCTATAATAACAGTTATGAGGGAGATAGGAGAAAAAGTCTTTTTAATGTGGGGTCATTTGTATAAGCAAATGGGTGGACCATCTCTATGTTGTGATACAAACGTGAGAAAACTTTTGTTTTAAAACATCTCCTGTAGGAACAACTGTTAGATTTGTTTCCTTGCACTGACTACAGAAGAACAATATTAAAATACAGTACAAGTATCTCTTTTAGCAGGGGTAGCAATATAGCAATGCAAGAGAAAAATCATTAATGCATTTGTATTTAGAAATTCCTACTCTGTTCAAAAATATTTTAAAGTGAATTTTTAAGAAGATAAGAAGACTAAACTCCTTAAGAAATAGACTGCTGCAAAAAATTAATTATATACCTCCATGTGAAAAAGTAGATTATGAATGAGTGTTTTAACATTATCCCATTCTTGTAAATGAAAAAATATGCAAATGATAATTTCTCTTTCCTCTTTAAAAGGATGAAAGAATAGGCTTTCCAATGCTCACATTGTTAAAAACTAAGATGAATATGAGTGATTTTTAAATCTTCTTTTTACTTACATCTTTCTTTAAATTTTTGATGAACATACATTTCTACAGTAAGAAAATATCCATAAAATTTATATATCTATCTATGTACTTTGTGATATATGTCATTTTTAGCATCAGCTTTTTCCATTTCTATGTGTTTCTAGGTTTAATTAAAACATGCCCTCAATGGAGATGAGCATTTAATGTGAAAGAGAATGAATAAATGGGATTTGAAAGGGAAATGGATGCATTGTACAGATACTTTATCTCATGAGAGCTGAACCATGTGATCTCAGGGAAAATTTTTTTGCTCTGAGCCAAACAAGATTCAGAGCAGGTAAAATGAGCAGAAAAGGCCCTGGGAATGTTTTGGGTACTTGCACACACCTTGTCTTTTTCCTGGGGAATTCCATGAAGTAAACCAAATTGGAGAGAAATTGATTTTCTGCACTCTTACATGTGAGCAGAAAATTCCTGAGTCACAGGACTGGCTGTATAGGTTTCATTTCTTTAAATTATGATTAGATTGTATTGTGGTAAGAACACGTACTAACTATACACAAGAAATGTAAGCATCATGTGCTGCAATCATTCAAAGAAAAAAAGGAAGGGCATCAGGAGATGAGTGGAGGGTAGAGGGAAGGAAGGAAAAGGGTGAAAAAGGAATTATGATGTGTTATGTGCATGTTCTAACTTCCCAGAAGGAATGTAATCATTATGTACTGCATATGTGTCCTAAAAAACTAAAATTCAGAAAGAATCCTTAATCTGAGGATTACCCTCTTAACAAACGTTTAAATGTGCAATGATTATTGTTATGATAGGCACAATATGGCACAGCAGCTCACTTGCCTTGTTTAACTGAAACTTTATACTTGCAGATCAGTAATTCCCTATTTCCCCCTCTCCCCAGCTCTTGGTAACCACCATTTTGCTTTTTGAGTTTATGGATTTTACTATTTTAAACAACTCATATGAGTGGAATCATTTCCTTTCCATGACAAACTTATTTCATTTAGCATTGGATCCTCAAGCTTCATCCATGTTGTCATGTATTACTGGATTCCCTTCCCTTTATGGCTGGATAATATTCCACTGTGGAAACATTCTATATCTTCTTTATCCCATCATCTGTTGTTGATTCCACGTCTTTAGTTATTTTGGATAGGGATGCAATAAACATGGGATATGGGTATCTCTTTGAGATCCTGACTTCAATTCATCTGGATAAATACCCAGAAATGAGATAGTTGGATCATGTGGTAGTTCTGCTTTTTAATTCTTTTAGGAACTTTCATACTGTTGTCCATAATACCACACCATTTTGCATTTTCATAAGAAGTGTGCAATGATCTGAATTTTATCTTGTCCTCACCAACACTTTCGACCTTTGGGTTTTGTTTCTCGGTTGGTTGGAAGTTTTAAAAGGTCATCCTGGTAGGTATGAAGCGATTCTTAGTTGGTCTGGATGTACATCTCCCTGACAATTAGTGACTCTGAGCACTCCTCTTTTATTTATTGGCTATTCACACATCATCTTTAGAGAAACATCTACTTAGGGTCTTAGCCCATTTTAATTGAGCTATTTGTTTTTGTGCTATCGAATTTTAGAAATCCTTTATATATTTTAGAGATTATCTTCTTATTAAATATATGATCTGTGAATATTTCCTTCCATTTCATAGACTGTCTATTCAGTCTGTTTATTGTTTCTTTTGCTATGCAGAAGGTTTTAATTTGATAAGTCCTACTTGTTTATGTTGCTTTTGTTGTCTATGCTTTGGATACCTGTGAAATCATCACAAACGTTAGTGTCAAGAAGCTTTTCTCCTATGTTTCTTCCAATGAGTTTTCCAGTTTCACATTGAAGATTTTAATCTAGCTGAGAATATAGCTTAATGCCTAGCAAGCATGAGGTTGTGAGTTTGATTCCTGACACAAAAAAAATTTTAATCTACTTTGAGTCATTATAAGATAAGAATTTAATTTGCATATGGTAAAGAGTAAGGGTCTAATTAATTGTTTTGCCTGATACACAGTTTTTCCAACATTGCTTATTAAAAAGACTATCCCACATTTTTTGTGCACCCAAGACATCCTTGTCAAAGATCAGTTAACTACGTGAGCATGGATTTTCCCCTTTTTTGGTCTGTACATCAGCACCATACTGCTTTGATTACAACAGTTTTGTAATATATTGTAAAATGAATTCTAATGCTGCCAGCATTTTTTTTTTTTTCTCAGAATCAGTTTGGCCAGTTTTTGATCTCTGGTGAGTCCCTATTTTAACAATATTAAGTTTTTCAGTCCATAAACATAAAATGTCTTTCTATAACATGTGTGTTCTTTCATTTCTTTCACTAATGTTTTACAGTTTTTAGCATATAAGTAGTTTACATGCAAAAAACTACATTAGTTTACTCCTAAGTGTTCTATACTTTTTGATGTTATTGTGGATGAGAATGTTGTCTCATTTTCCTTTTTAGTTCATTCTTTTTAGTATACATAAATACAACTGATTTTTGTATGTTAATTTTGTGTTCTACAAATTTACTAAATTCACTTTATTAGTTCTAACAGTTTTTTAAATGAAGTCTTCAGGGTTTTGTAAATATATAACATTCGCTAACAGACACAATTTTATTTTTTCCTCTAATATAGATGTCTTTATTTATTTTGCTTTCTTAATTTTTCTAGCAAGCACTTTCAGTATGCTGTTAAATAGAAGGTGTGAGAGTGGGCATTCTTTCCTTATTACTGATCTTAGAGGGAAAGTTTTCAGTTTTTCACCCTTGTATATGATGTCACATAGGCTTTTCATAGACAGTCTTCATTATACTAAAGTATTTTCTTCCTAGTTGATTGTGAGTTTTTATCAAGAAAGGATGTTGAAGCCGGGCGTGGTGGTGCCCGCCTTTAATCCCAGCACTCGGGAGGCTGAGGTAGGGGGAGCGTTGTGAGTTTGAGGCCGGCTTGGGCTACAACGCGAGCGTTAGGCCGACCTGAGCTACATAGTGTGACTCTGCCTCAAAAAAAAAAAAAACAGGGCTGGGAGTTTGGCTTAGTGCCTTAAGCGCCTGCCCTGGCAGGCGCGAGGTTGTGAGTTCAATCCCTGGTGCCGCAAAAAAAAAAAAAAAAAAAAAGAAAAGATGTTGAATGTTGCCAGATTCTTTTCCTACATTTATTGAAAAGAGCATGTGATTTTTATCCTTTATTCTGTTAGTATAGTGTATCATAACTTTTGCAATTTGAAGCATACTTGCATCCCTGTAATAAATTCTACTTGCCCATCTTGTATGATCCTTTTAATGTGCTGTTGGATTAGGTGTGCTAGCATTTTGCTGAGGTTTTTAGTTGGTTTTATTTTAATCTACATTCTTCACAAATATTTACCTACAGTTTCTTTTCTTATGGTGTCTTTGTTTGGTTTTGGTATCCTGGCAATACTGTTCTCATGTGTGTGGAAGTATTCTCTCATTGTTAATTTTTTGGAAGAATTTGAGGAAGACTCATTAATTCTTTAACTGATAGAATTCATCATCAATCTTGTCCAGGGTTCCTTGTTTGGAAGTTTTTGATTACTGATTCAATTTCACTACTACTTATAGGGCTGTTCAAATTTTCTTCTTAATTTAGCCTTGGTAGGCTATATGTTTCTAAGAATTTACCAATCTTCTGAGTTACTCAGATTTTTGATGTGTAATTATTCATGACAGTTTCTTATTCTGTTCATTTTTGCAACATCGATTGTGACATTTTCTTTCACTTATGATTTTAAATCTTTTTTTAATCTAGCTAAAAGTTTGTCTATTTTATTATTGTTTTAAGAATCTAACTCAATTTCACTGATTTTTAAATATTATCTGCTTCATTTATTTCTACTCTGATCTTGGTTATTTTTTTCTTTCTGCCAATTTGGGCTCAGTTTGTCTTTTTTTTTTTTTTTTTTTTTTT